>JANHFR010002057.1:174444-189572 GCA_032468015.1 Mimophis mahfalensis | reverse complement strand
ATCTCACCCAGCGGCTTCACATAAATGTTGAACAGGAGAGGTGAGAGGACCGACCCCTGAGGCACCCCACAAGTGAGTTTTATTGACTTTTAACAATTCATTCTACTACTCTCATAATCAGATTAAGATAGCTTGATGAGGAAAGTATATTTAGGAACTTTTATTTTTTGATAACTACACGAGGCACTTTCAACATGTTCTTCCCTTTGAGTGGAAGACAAGCAGAAGGAGGCAAGTTTATCTAAACTTGCAACATTATTATTATTACAGCAATAAATTACTATACATACCATGGACAGAGACCCTCAATCTTATATTTCCTTAAAGATACAGCCTCATTCATTGCATAAAGTTTCTATTTCATTTTTTAAAATTCTCCTTCACTTGTTTAAAAAGTACCCACTGAAGATGAATATTAAGAAGTCTCTACACACTTGCTCTTTTCGAGTTTTTCCAAAGGTGTGCAGTTGACCAGGGGGAAGGGTGATTGTATTAACCAAATACATTTTTTAAATCTATTTTTATTAATATGCAAACAGTAAATACAAATCACATAGAAAAGGAAAAGTAGCTGATTACAAAAAGAGGAAAACAACAAATTTTAGCAATAGCAATAGCAATAGCATTTGATTTATACACCGCTTATCAGGGCTTTCAACCCTAAGCAGTTTACAAAGTCAGCACATTGTCCCCAACAACCTGGGTCCTCATTTTACCCACCTCAGAAGGATGGAAGGCTGAGTCAACCTTGAGCCTGGTGGATTTTGAACAATTCAATTCAATTCAATTCATATGCCGCCCTTCTCCCAAAGGACTTAAGGCAGCTCACAATAATTAAAAAACACAAAATTTAAAATTTAAAAGGAAATTAAACAGCTAAATTGAATAAATAGTTAAGATAACAATTTAAAATTTAAGACTAACAATAAAATCAATTTAAAAATCATGAATCAGTCCAGGCCCGCTCATTGAAATAACCACATCTTCAGGTCACGGCAGAAGGACCAAAGGTCGGGGGTGGTCCGAAGCTCTGGGGGCAGTTTGTTCCAGAGGGTGGGCGCACCCACAGAGAAAGTTCTCCCCCTGGGGGTCGCCAACTGACACTGTTTGGCTGACAGCACCCTGAGGAGGCCAACCCTGTGGGAGCACACTGGGCAATGGAAGACTGTTGATGGCAGCAGGTGGTCTCGCAAGTACTCCAGGCCTAAGCCATGTAGGGCTTTAAAGGTGAGAACCAGCACCTTGAATCGCATCTGGAGGGCAACCGGGAGCCATTGCAGCTCGCGCAGAAGTGGTGTAACATGGGAGTACTGAGATACTCCCATAACAACCCGCGCGGCTACATTTTGCACCAGCTGAAGCCTCCAAATGCTCTTCAAGGGCAGCCCCATGTAGAGAGCATTGCAGTAGTCCAGCCGAGAGGTGACGAAGGCATGAGTTCCCAATTGCAGGCAGCTGGCAGCTAAGTACTACATACAGCACTCTACACACTGCACCACCACGGCTCTTAAGGAAACTATTAGATTACAAATTATAATTTCCCCTTCTATTGTACCCCAAACGATAGATTCAATCAATATATTTATAAGCAGAGGTGGTATTCAGCCAGTTCCCACAGGTTCCAGAAAACCAGTAGCGATAATTTTGAGAACCGGCAAATACCACCTCTAATTGGCCAACACCAGCAAATACCACCTCTGATTGGCCGACAGCATAGCCACACCCACTAAACCACACCCACAGACCGGTAGTAAAAAAAATTGAATCCCACCACTGTTTATAAGTGTTAGGAATTGTTCCTGATTTCCATTAAAATTCTGATTTGCATTGCCAAATCTCTGGTTTTGATCGAGCAACACCAAATCTGAATTAGCCAAACAAATCTCAGGAAAAGGATTGGGGCTGGAAAGTTGCAGATGCAGATGCAGATGTCTGCCATTTCCAATTTCCAACTACAGGTAGTCCTTGAGTTACCACCACAATTGAGCCCAAAATTTATGGTGCTAAGTGAGAAATTTGTTAAGTGAGTTTTGCCCCATTTTATGACTTTTCTTGCCAGAGTTGTTAAATGAATCATTGCAGTTGTTAAATTAGTATCACAACTGTTAAGTGAATCTGGCTTCCCCACATTGGCTTTGCTTGTCAGAAGGTTGCAAAAAGGGATCACATGACCCTGGGGCACTGCAATCGCCATAAATGAGTCAGTTGTCAAGCATAAAAGTGTAAATTACATGACCATGAGGATACTGCAATGGTCATAAGTGTGAAAAATGGTCTTAAATCACTTTTTTTCAATGCCATCCTAGCTTCAGATGACCTGCTGTAAGTCGAGGTGTACCTGCACTGATCATAGTGTCTGAAGCTGACCCATTTTCCTTCTCTTATGATTCTTACCATATATACTTCAATTTTAGAGCATTGCTAGCCCCATCCCGCCAGACAGCAAGTAGACAAAGCTGCAAATAAAAAAAAAAACAACCTAAAAAAATTACGGGGAAACCCTCCTTTCCACCTTCAACCCGTTTCGCATTTTAATACTTGTCAAGCTCTGCCTTGCACCGATGCACGTGGGGATGCTGGGACTCACGGGTTATCTTAGTCTCCTGCAAGCAAATAAGATCCGCTCCCAAAGAATCCAGGAGCTGCTTCAACCCCGCCGACCCCGCTGCTGCCCGGAGCCCGTTCACATTCCAAGCCACCAGCCTCATCCCAACTACGCCGGGCGGCTGCGGCTCCAACCCTGGCAGAGAAAGCAAACTCTCCGCCGAACGTAACCTCCCGCCGCCAAGCAAGAGGGTTTCCTTTTTTAAAATAAAATGGGCGTTCACTTCCGGTTCTATTTAGAATTAGTGAGCTGCGAGGCGGAAGTGAAGAGAATGTAGAGCAACCTTAGCAACTTTAAGACTTGTGGACTTCAATCCCCAGAATTGAAGCTGTGTGAGGAATTCTGGGAGTTGAAGTCCACAAGTCTTAAAGTCGGAAACCCCTGATGTATAGAAACTCTGGTGTGCTATTTCGAGCAGATAATGCGCTCGTTTGTTTTTATCTGTAAGAGAGAATTCAAGATTTAGAGCACACTTTACAGGCATGTGACTTTATTGTCTACTCAATTATAGTTGTTAAAAATGATTGCTACCAGAATTTTGTTTTGTAATTGACTTGCATTTTTAACCTGTTCGTGGACGTTTGGAAACCTAAGGTGTGCTGCCTTTGAGAGAAAATTTAATCTCTTTTCACACCTGATTGTTTCTTGTAAGTGTAACATCTAATACAGTAAAATTAATTTTGCATGCTGCACAATCTGAAGCACGTGGGAGTTAGAAGGGGAAGGGGAGGGTGAAAGGTGATTTTTTAAATCGAGTTTGCAAAAAGCCAGAGAGTTTTTGGAAGAGAAAGTTCAAGATGTTTACACTTTCACTTTACAAGCTTCATAATTTTATGGCTGGTCACACACAATATTAAAAGCACTTCATATTTACAAATTAAAACATTTTTTTAAAAAAGAAGCAACAGTAAAACCTAAGAGGGAAACAGAAATAACATTTCAGAGTTTAATGTCAAGTTTGGAAATCCAGTCAGTAGCTGCCATTGTTGCGCAGAGGAAGTCCTTAACGTCTCCTGGGTATCTTCTGTTAGTGCATTCCCTCACTACTGTGTATGTTGGATAGTCTGCTGGGGAGCCCCGCAATCACATTGCGCTGAAGATGTTTTTCCCCATTTATACAAAGCTTCATAATAACTTCATAGCCTTGAAGGTCATCTAGATTTAAACTATGGATTATATTCTCCCCAGGGTATCTTGGTCAAACTAGAACGGGAAGGGTTATCTTGCAAATGCAAAGTGAGTGAATTTGTCATTTGGAATCAACTTTTTGGACATGGCTAAATTTGCAGATCCAGCAATCTGTCAAAAAATGACAGCAGTTCTATTAGTTTTATTCATGGCAGAGGGTCACATAAGTATGTGAGGAATGCAAGGTTATGCATCATCCCCAAGGCATAATTCATTTTACCGTGGGAAGAAGAGTGGGGAGATGGGATAACAGCCTTTTTGGAAATGGACTGAAATTTCACGTAGGGAATGAATGAATCAGAAATCCTATTTCTTCAAAAGTTATTCTAGATCCAGTCTTTATGCTATGATTGTCTATTTCATGTGCACTTTATACTACGATTGTCTATTTCATGTAACTTTTGGGGAAAGAAGCCTGTTGTGTCCCAGAGTTGGCTATGTAATTGACCTGGACAAAGAATCCCTGTTTGTTAATTATGCATAATTAATTTGTATCCCAGTTTTCCTTCTCCTAAAATTGTATCACCACAACTACAACCCCAGCCCTGTAAAGTACGTGGGGCTGGAAAAAAGTGTCTGACCAAAAGCTCACCCAGGGTCTTCCGGCCCTGATAATCCAAATCCAGGAATGCTACACTGCTTCTTATTATAGTGTCCCACACTCACCTACAGTAAAAAGTTGTAATGATTTTAATGGGATTTGGATCAAAAGATCACCTTCTGTGCTCCTGACAGTCTGGGTTGGACAACAACTTTACCCTACAATCTGGTGCTGCTATCTCCTTCTTCCAACTTTAAGGCTAATATTAGTACTGACCTTTTCTGCCAAGGGGTTGGTGGAGGTTTTTTTGGGAAAGACTCCCTGGATTGTTTTGCCTCCAGCTCAGCAACAATTATAATGACACCATGACTGGAAACCTGACCCCTAAAGAAAGTTCTTGCTGTAGTGACGAGGCAGTCCTTCCAATGCCATGGCTTCTAGAAAAAAACAGGATTGATCAGCTATGGAGGAAAAACCTGTCAAAATCCCAGGTAGGGTTTTTTAATTGATAGGGCTGGTAACTAGAAAACTAGGGGGACAATAGAAGTTGTACTTTAAGGAGTTAAGGAACAGGCAGGATGTCATCTTAATATACTCAATGACCCCATTTGTGGCAAACGTGGAATGACACAGTTCCTGTCACTTTGTTGTCTGGATGTAGGTTTATGATTCCTGCTGGGAAATACCAAGACTTTGCTGCACAGTATAGCACCCTTCCCTTCCCCCTTTTCTTCTCCATCCATCAGCTCAGCCCAATCAAAGCCTTCCCAGCTTCCTGGCCTAGAATATTGGCAGGCGAAGGGTAGAGACATTGATGCCCAGGATTTGCTCTGTGATATACAGCTTGGGTTAAAGTTGTTTGTGAAAGGGCTATCTATGTTAAATGGGGGTAGACGCTGAGTACGTATTGAGCAACTTGCTGCAAAGCTAATCTACTTGCATAAGGAGACATACAAATATAGCCAAACAGTATGATGAATAGAGTTTTATTCATTTTCATCTTTAAAAGGATCTTCACCTAATTTGTTCCATGTCGCTAAACTTACCTAATTTTGGTCTCTACCTGCGTGTGATGACTGTATTAAAAGTCCACTTTAGTTTTGCATGTTGTTTTAATCATCAGGTTTATATGCCAGATTTCTTCCAGGACTTCGCAGTGGTATATATAAAACCCCTCCTCCCACTTTCCCACAACAGCCCTCCAAGGTAGTTTGGGCTGAAAGAAAGTGATAGGCCCAAAGCCACCCAGTGGTTGTGGATGGTTAGGCATGTGATTTTCTGTTCCCAGTCCTACAAGGCTATTCCATTGTGGGTCATCTAATCTAGTCATTGGTCTTCTAATGTAATAAATTTTTTTGAAAGATCTGCAGTGTGATGCTATTTTTCCTTCTTATAAAATGGATATAGTAGTTATTATTTAATTATAACTTTTGATTTTGTATTATAGTCAGAACCCTCAAAGTGGATTATTTTATTATCTCCTATCTTTTGTCAGTCCCAGGGAACTTAGAGAGAATTAATATAAATATGACTTTTTAAAAAATACATTGGAATATGCTTACTTCAGTGTAACACTCTCCTAATGTATATGCAAACAACGTATTAAAGATTTATATATGTAAAAAGCGTTCTAATAGAAGAAAGTGGTTTTCATTTGATAGTGATCAACTGGTCCTAGCTACTGCCTCATGCTCAAAGAAAGGAATATCAGTGCCTGGATCCCATCAAGATTTTAGATGCTAAATTTCCTGATTCATATGATAAGCAAACTGAAAGGAGTTTCCAAGCTGACCACAGGCAGAACAACTCAGAGAAATGGTGAATTGGTTCTCTGGGTAATCGGGTCTTTATCTGTTCAGAATCAGAACCAGACATTTGAATTCTCACCCAGGTTCAAGATATAATCCACCTAGAAAGCCTTATGCACAAGTTCCAGTCTTTTGAATCAGATTTATAAAGCACCACTTTCCACTGTACCATTTTCTTTGTTCTAAGAAATATAATTTTTCCCATAAAACACAAGCACCTTCTCAGTTTATGATGAGAAAAAGTTGGCTTTAATCCAAGAACATTTTAAAACTTGGCTCATTTCAGATCACATTCTTAAAGTGAAAAAAGAATAACATCATTGCTCTTTTGTTGGTTTTGTGGTTTGAATTTTATTATTTGGGGGTAGGTAGGTTTTTTTCCCCAAAAAAATTCCTACTATTTAAGTACCATTAAATATGAATGAGTAACTTGGAGAATGAGCGGCTTTGTTCTCTTATCTCAGCTCTTGCTTATTTATCTTCAGAGAATTAAGTGTTGCCCAGAGAATGCCAGTGAAGCAACATACATCCTCATAGTGGTAGTTTAAACTGTATGTGCTAGACCAAGGGTCGGCAAACTTAAACAATCAAAGAGCCATTTGGACCCATTTCCCACAGAAATGAGAACACCGGAAGCCACAAAACCTGGGTGGGTGTGGCCAATTTACCGTCACTCACTCCCACCCAGTCACATGACCCTCCCAGCCACGCCTAACCAGGTTTTGTGGCTTCTGGAATTTTATCTGGGAAACAAGTGTGTGAGTGAGTGTGTGTGTGTGTGTGTGTGTGTGTGTGCATGCGCGCCTCTGCGTCTCTTTCTCTCTCTCTGATCTCTCTTTGCCTGTCACTTTCTCTCTCTCATCTCTCTCGTCTCTCTCTTTTTCCCTCTCTCTCTCTCTGAGCTCTCTCTTTCTCTTTCTTTCTCATCTCTCTCTCTTTCTCTGTGCCTCTCTTTCTCTCTCTTTCTATTTCGTCTCTCTTTCTCTCTCGTCTCTCTCTCTCTCTCTCTCCTGTGTGTGTTCCCTCTTGAACCATTTCCAAAAACAGGCAAGAAGCATGACACGCTGTCTCACCTGCTGGACTGGGGCAAGAGCAGCGGAGGCAGGACGGGCCGCAAGTGCCACATGAGCTTTTTTTCTTCTGCCCATTCCGCCTCTGGGGAGTTAATGTTCGGCGCAGAGATGCCCGACCTGCAACAGCCACCTCATCCCGTTTGCACATCTTTTAAGGCGGGATGGCCACTCTTGCCCCAGTCCAGCAGGCGAGCCGGCATGCCTGCAAACAATCCTATTCCCAAGCAAAGCTCACGTGGCACGGAACTGGGCTCCACCTCCTGGTGAAATGAATGAATGAGGGACGCGGCGTGGAAAAGGAAGACTCTCTGCTGGCTGGCGCACCCAAAGAGGACTACTTCCTGCTTCACTGCTCTCGGAGTCTCCGCCTTCAGGCATTTTCCATGGCTGCGGAGAGATAAAAAGCTGCCGTTCTGGGCTGATTCCCTCCTCCAGCTGAGAGAAGAATGCCTTGAAGCCCCAAATGCCTGAAGAACCACACTCAAGTGGCCAAAGAGCCACATGTGGCTCGCGAGCCACAGTTTGCCGATCTCTGTGCTAGACCAGGTGTGTCAAACTCAAGGCCCATGGGCCAGATCTGGCCCATGGGGTGCTTAGATCTGGCCGACAGATCTGCCCTGGAAATAGCAAAGATCTGGCCTACAGTGCCTCTGCCATCGAAAATGGAGCTTGGGAAGACTGTGTGCAGCCCTTGCGAGCTCCATTTTCTGGCCTCCTGTAGCCCTCTGCCAGCAAAAATGGAGCTCGAGTGGGAGACTCTATTTTCACTGGCAGAGGGCTGCAGGAGGCTGTCACAGCCGAAAACAAAGCTTGGGAGCCTGTTTTCGCTGGCAGAGCACTCAGGCCACAGGCGACCCCTCAACACGAGTGACATCAAACTGGTTATGCTCACCCTGGCCATGTGCCCCCAGCTAGAGATGGTATTCAGCAAGTTCGGACCAGTTCTGGTGTACCAGTAGTGGAAATTTTGAGTGGTTCAGAGAACTGGCAAATACCACCTCTGACTGGCCCCACCCACCTGCCCCCGCCTTTGTCCTTTCCTGTCCTAAATTCTTTTATTGTTTATCTCACCTGATTCGTGCAGCAGCATGGATTGCTATGCCTCAGCTGAGTTAAAAAACAGCTCACCTCACCACTGAGGGCAGTCATTGAGCGCTACACTGCACCTGCATGAAGCACATGCTCATAGAACAAATTGCACCACAGGCTGGCCCCGCCCACTCCACCCTGCCCTATCCTGCATTATATATATTACCTTCACCACGTGGTCCAGCTAATCCCTGCGCCTTGCCTCCGTACCTCACTTCCTGTGTTCACCAAAGGTAAGTATGCTGCCTGCTTGCCCTTTGCCTCAGGTCGGGGTCCAGGGATGTGCCATTCCCTGGGCCCAGCCTTGCTCTGGAGCCTCCGCCTGTTCACCATTTGCCTCGGCCAGGTCAGGGAATGCACCATTCCCCTGCTCTGGCGTTGCCCTGGGCCTCCACCCGCATGCTTGTGCCTCCCTCTGCCCTCAAACTTTGGCCCCACAGGCCAAAGCTATTTATTCAGCCTGCAGCCTGCCATGCTAGGCCGATGGACTGCAGGGGGGGGAAGGCATGGGCGCAGGAGGACCGAAGCAGTTTGAGAACAGACCAGACAGATCTGCTTACTTTTAAGAAGATCTATCCGGAATGCGCTGCAGCGGAGATCTTACAGCTGCTTCTTCCATCTCTTGTCTCTGAGTCTTCACTCATGGAGATGCTCCGTGTGCTCTCTGGGTCAGCAGCTGCTTCTCTCTGCTGCTGCTCTTGCTGGGAGAGTGTCTTGTGAGCAGTTGTGAGCTGTTGCTTTGGATCCTGTAAATCCCATCCGGAAAGAGCTGCAGCTGAGAGAAACAGCAATAGGCTGCTGCTTTTCTGTGCTGCAGCGCTTTCCGGATGGGATTGAGAGGAAAGCAGCTGCTCACAGCTGCTTACAAGACACTCTCCCAGCAAGAGCAGCAGCAGAGAGAAGCAGCTGCTGCCCCAGAGAGCAGAGATGGAGGGGAGCAGGCGCCAAAAGGATGCTCGGTCGAGCCTCGCCATGTGAGGAAAGCCACACATGCATGGAAGCTGTGCACACCCACATGTGCGTATGCTCACATTTTCGGCAAAGTGGTTGCCAAACATTTGAATCCCACCACTGCCCTGCCAGCCCCAGCCCCACCAAGGTAAAACACAACCCTGATGCGGCCCTCAATGAAATCGAGTTTGACACTCCTGTACTAGATCCACTGAAGGTAATCTGAAAATTATAATTATCCCATAAAACACAAGCCTTGAATATCACTGTTTGCAGGTCCGCTGCTAGCCTGAAGCTCTGTATTCTTCAGGAATTGTAGTTTGTGGGCTAATTCCTTAGTAAACACCAGTAATACCAGCATATGAACTATTGTGGATTAAAGCCATACCCAGGGTAGGTTGGGTCCTTGACACCAGTTTCAATAGTGTTCGGGGTCATTTCTTCCAGCCATGATCCCTGGCAAGCTCTGCACTTGGTCATGAAACCAGAGAATGAACAAATGTTGATTTGGAAGTAAAGTGACCCAGTGGTTTGCACAGAAAACAAAATAATGAGGCTTTGGAACTCTCCATGGTAGTAACTGTGTTACAAAAAACTCAAACCTGTGCAAATTCTTGCATTTCTCTGTTTTCATTTACTGTATTAGAAATGCAAAGTTCTAGCTCAGGCGTATGTAAAGACACCCCCCCCCCCAAAAAAATAAATCAAGAAAGATGACAAAAATATTGAAAACTGAGAATATTTCACTTTATAGGTGGGAAGAATTGGATTTCTTCATTTAAGATTAAACAACATCCAAGCCTCTGTCTTTGCCCCTATTTTGGATTCTTACTCAATTACTCCTTACTTAAAATATAAGGGTAACATATGCCTACAGTACATCAAATAAATAAATAACAGAGCATACTGATACATTATCTAACTAAATTCAACTTCAGGATTTAGTTTAGAGAAGCTGAATCTTATAGCGAACTGGAAGTAAGAAATGAGACCCAGGGTCTTTGATGTTGAAAGAAAGACCCCCTTGATGTCAGCTGAAAATAAAAATCTGGATTGCAAAGGCTAAGAAATGAAACCGGATGTCTTCTTCAATGTCTGTGTGTCATCACTTCCTGCGGTGATGATTCTAAGAGGTATCAGGACCTTTCTCTCCCTAATAGCAAAGTACATTTGTCCAGAAGTGAGCTGCAGGTTATCTGTAGTGTATACAAAGGTGGGAGTTCAACGACCTCTCGTCTCACACCGAACCTATCTTTCATGCCTGTGCAAACACATGATCAGCCATAGCCGAGCCTTCAGGAAGAGCCAGATAGTCCAGTTCTGCAAGCTAGGAAGACGGTTGTCAGGATGTCTGCAGAGTTTGGGGAGCTCACACAGACTCCCCTCCAGAAAGTATGGATTCCCCGCACCAGCAGGCGCCTGCAGCAACGCAGGGGATGTGAGTCGGGATGAAAAAGTGGGTCAGGTCTTTCCCTGGAGGAAAAGCTAAGCGCTCTTTCCGCAGCAGGAGGTTCGGAAAGGGAAGGGCAAGTCAGGGCACCATAAAATCTTCAGAAGCCATGGGAGCTGTACGAAGATGAGGGCTGAAGCAATCTGTGGCTAGTGCCAAGGCCAGAAGTGGGAAGGACACCATCCTGTCTCTGACACCCCCTTTTTATTTCTCTTTCTAATACTCCTTTCTTCTCTCTCCCAAGCAGGAAGCTTGATGTCTTGCCAAGGAGTTTTGAAAGAGGGCTGTGTGCAACCCTAAGGAGTCACAAGAACTCTCCAAGGCCCCACTTGCTCTGGCAATAATCATTTACAAGGAGGGAAGTTCATTATGTTTGAACATCTTCAAGTCTGGTCTCTGAGCTCAATCTTCCTGAGAGGGAGAGAGAGACTAATTTTCCCAGTCATTTATTCCCCAGCCTGCGGGTCCATGTGTGGACTTCAGCTTCCTGAATTCACAATAATGGCATGCTGGTCAGAAAATCCTGCAAATTAATTACTGTGAATCCAGACATCACCAAAGTGGAAAAGATCTGGGTTAACTGTTACCTGTCCCACAACAGTCTGCTGACCTGTAGGTTTTATTTTAAAGACTCTGTTGGTTGCTTTAGGATTCAGAGTTTTAATGCTAAACCAGAAAAGATTTGGGTGTATTAGGCAGAATACCATTTCTCTCTGTTTTGTGGGTTCCTGAATCTCATCACAAAATTAGGCTCAGTCTCCACTCCTTTTTCCATTTCTCTTCAGCCTCAGTGCCACAGTTCACCAATTCACCAACTATGGTGATCATGGTAGGATTGCCAGCACGGGGAAAAACTTACATCTCTAAAAAGCTCACTCGCTACCTCAACTGGATTGGGATCCCCACTAAAGGTAAAGAAGGGAACAAATAATTCATTCATGGTGGATGGAATCAAAGAGCAAAGGAGAACCACTTAAACCAACAGAGAAGGACTTACTTAAAAATACCGACCCATCCTAGTCTCTATCTCCCTAGTGTTCAATGTTGGACAGTATCGCCGTGAAGCCGTCCAGACATACAAGAATTATGAGTTCTTCCGCCCAGACAATGAGGAAGCTATGCAGATCCGGAGGTGAGGAGCTTACTCAGATCTGACAGGTATAGTGGAGAAGGCAGGGGAGGTTGTTTCCTAGCCCAATGCCCACTGTTGTCTGCCAGGATGCCCTCCCACACCCTAGTTCGCCTTAAGTTGGGGAGTGGGATAACAAACAAGAAACTTTCAAATACAAACTTTAATTTTTGTTTTCTGAAAATGTTTCTGTGGCATACATGGGATCAAGGGGCAGTCTTGGAAATAACCATTATGCTTGATTATAGCATTTCAATTTCCAATATTCTGCCTTTGCATTTAATGTTCTTGTAAAAATAGAGCCTTTAAAACAATGGGACATAGAGTCTGGTGCCCAACTGAGTTGTCTCCTCATGTTGACCCCTGCATGACCTTTGGGACCAGGAGTTAGGGGTCTCAGCAAGACCATATTTTTGTAAACATGGCTGAAATAATGACAATAGTGTTTAGACTTATATACCACTTCACAGTGCTTTACAGCCCTCTCCAAGTGGGTTATTGCCCCCAACAATCTGGGTCCTCATTTTACAGACCTTGGAGGGATGGAAGGGTGAGTCAACCTTGAGCCTGGTGAGATTTGAACTGCCAAATTGCAGGCAGCCGGCAGGCAGCAGAAGTAGCCTGCAGTACTGCATTCTAACCACTGTGCCACCACCGTTCTAATAGTACACATGAAACCTTCCTTAATGCAAAAATAATGTTTCAAAGATTCAACATAGTTTGGCAAGTTGGTGACTATTAGATGGGACATAAATTGGTTTTCTCCATGACAATCTGACCCTGACTTGACCTTTCAGGTCTTCCACCTGTGCATTCATTGCCATTGTAACTGAGGCCATCCATCTTGATGATGGTCGTTCATTTCATCTCTTTCCTTCTTCCTTTTCCAGCATAAGAACCTTCTCCAGAGAGCTAGGTCTTCACATAACATCCACAGTAGGATAATTTGAACCTGTCTGTTTGTGCCTTGAGTGAGAATTCTGGGCTGATTGATTTGTTGACCCATTTATTTGGTTGGCTGTCCGCAGTATTTGCAGCAGTCTTCTCCAATACCACCCATTCTCTTTCTAGCCTACCTCCTCAAACTTAAGGAGATAGCTTGGTAGCTAGAAAGACACTTTGCCTCTTCCAAATTCCTGTATTTGGGTTTTGTTGTTGTTGTTGTTGTTAATGTGTTGGTTGGTTGTTATTTATTTATTTCGGTGCTGCCACAGCAATGGATTGTAGTGTGTGATATATTTCTTGTCATCTCTTTTAGACAGTGTGCATTAGCGGCTCTTCGGGATGTCCGAATCTATCTGACTATGGAAGAGGGACAAGTGGCGGTAAGGTGGCAAAAGCCCATACAGATCTAACCCTATTCAGGCTGCATGCCTATTCAGTTGCCTTATCTTCTCCATTACCTAGGTTTTCGATGCCACTAATACTACACAGGAACGCCGTACCCTTATTTTGCAGTTTGCCAAGGAGAATGGCTACAAAGTAAGCAGGGGAAATAAAGACCCTATAAGAACAATGGGGTGTTACCTAGAGTTGTGTGCAAATTTGCAAAGGGTTGAGTGCAAATCCTTAGAGTTCCTCAAGGTTACAATTTTTAAAAACTATAGAAAGTAGTTAAATATATGACTAGAAATTAATGTTTAATCAAATCAATGTTAGTTCTTTTTCTGATCTCACCTTGTAGTTTTGAAGTCTGGACTTTGTCACACTATTCAGTTGCAAGGCTGGGCCTCTGACCTATTCTACACTCTTTGCCACAAGGCAAATTCAGATTTGAAAATATAGACTGAATTAAGCAAACTGTTTTTTTCCCCCTTTTATTTACTTACCTTGATTTAATTTGCTTCCTACTTTCACTTACAATGCAGAAGAAGCAAAGTTCAAAATTCTTTTTGTTACATTCATCAACCCTTACAAGCCATTAAGGTATTGAAAAACAAGTAACACCAGTAATTTTTTTTCTAGAATACCAACTAAGACAATGCAGTTCAGTTCTTAAAGCAGATTAATCAGTCCTAATGGTTTTGGCTATGATTAGATGAGAAAGATATTTTAAAAATAATTTTGTTCAAAGTTGTTTTTAGAGAAACAAGACAATGCAAATTAAACTCAGAAAGGAAAAGAAAAACAAAGAAAGAATAAAAAGTGCAAGAAAAAAGAAAGAGGAAAAATTAAGAAAAAGAAAATAAATATTTCAGGAAGTGATTTCTGATCTTCATTACAATAAGTACAAACACCATTTATTCTTCATCCTCTATAAGATTGCATGCAAGTATATCTTCTTCTTGTTACCCATTCCTTATCTAGACACAAATCCATAAATCATTTAAATTTCAGTCCTGGTGTCAGCCAAAGTCCATAAAAGGTTCCAAGAATTTTAAAGAAACATGTCTTATTTTAATTGTGGTCAAACAAACCAACTCTGCCATTTGCTTCTAGGAATCTTGATCATTCAGATGTTATCAGAGGGCTTGCTCTGTCTTCACATTTTCTTTTTCCTACCTTGAAGGCTACTTCAAGGCTTAAATCCCTTTTGTAAATCGATCATTTGTATTTCCTATGAGAAGTGGGGAGTAGAGATGAGGACCACCTCCCATAGCCCGAACAATTAATAGTCAGGAACATGCCTTTGGTAAAAAGAGTTTACTTAACTGCCAGAGCAGGACACACACACGTCTACATCCTAACATATGAAAATGGAGAAGAGAAGTGTAGGAGTTTAGGATAGTTCTGCGCATGACTGCATTCTTAGTCTCTGACATAGTAAGCTACGTGGCAAGGACCAGGATGTAAAACTGGGAGTGTCTTTACAGTCTCAGTGAGGTTGGTAAGAAAACCTGAAATGGAGTTGATTGAAAATCAGGTCCATGACACCCCTTCTTTTTCTTGACAACCAAACATCAGGAAAAGCACATCAAGTAAGGCACATCTGTTCATGAAGGTATTGGTGCTGAGCAGCGGGAACTGGCTTGTTCAGCATGTCAGCAATCTGTTCTTTAGTATGAATATAGTTTATAACAACAAAGCCATTCTTAACATGAGAACGAACATCTTTGTATCTAATGTCAATGTGTCTCAGCAATATAAGCGACTGTTTCATTGTCTTCCATAATGGTAATTGGTTTCATAGGAGTAGTCCAGACATCCTCAATCAATCCATAATAAACAACTACAAGCATCAGAAACACATGCGTATTCAGGTTCTGTAGATGATTTGGAAATAAAATCTTGTTTACGAACATGCCAAAATATCGGACAACCATTCAAAAACATCATAAAACCAGTAGTACTTTT
>JANHFR010002057.1:106371-120019 GCA_032468015.1 Mimophis mahfalensis | reverse complement strand
GACCAGTGGTTCTCAACCTTCCTAATGCCGCGACCCTTTAATACAGTTCCTCATGTTGTGGTGACCCCCAACATAGATGATCAGCATCTCAGTTCCTAAGACCATCAGAAACATGTGTTTTCCGATGGTCTTAGGCAACCCCTGTGAAACGGTCCTTCAACCCCCAAAGGGGTCATGACCCACAGGTTGAGAACCACTGTTCTAGATACTCTACCTGTCCATTCAATTCCTTGCACAGCTTTAAAAGCCATTGATTGCTGCCAAGACCAGAAATGTCCACTCATTTGTATGTTTCCCTCCTTGGGAAAGGAAACCCAGCACAACTACAGCAGTTTCCAGCTAGACAAGTCAGAATGGCCCTACAAAAAATGGCATGTTCCTAAACCAATTGCTAGTGATTGAATATCATCTACCCATGTTAGTGGCAAAATACACTGCTCTGGTAGGAGCAAGAGAACCATTAGAAAGCCTTGCTGTGAAAGTGAGCAGTTGGGCACTGAGAGATGGAAAGGTGGCTGGGAGATGCTCTGCACGGTCTAACCACTGTAGGCCAATTCTCCAGCCTTCCCCAATTTGATGTCTTTCAGATGTGCGGAGGTTTCCACTCAAACTGTGGCAGCCCCATACCTCGGGAGACCCCTAAACCAAGGATGATGTGCTCATTGAGATCAGTGGATTTTTTTTTACCTGGGAGGACCTATATAGGGAACAGTGTAAGGGTGCAGCCTAGACATGCCTACTCAAACAGGCCTCCTTGGATTTGCAATAGACTTCCACAGTTCCAGCTTGACAGGTGTTGTACAGGTGGTATAACTGTGTATTAAGATCCATACTTTGTAATGCACAGCACTCTTGCAGGCCAATAGATTTCAAGTAGCCTTTTAGCATTTCCGCCCAGGAGAAAAAAAGCCCTATTTTTCTTGTCAAACCTTCCAACAGAGAAGTAAATCTCTCTCCATTCCTTACTGTATTCAGCATCCTTAAAACAGGCGCCCAGGCTCTCCTGCTCATCCATGCTGGCCTCTTCCTCGCTGTCTGTGCTGTGATGAGCCGGCCGTTTGATGGCCCTCTTCCCTGAGCGCTGTGTGCCAGAGGCTCCCGCAGAGCCACGCTCATGCCCAGCGGCCAACCAGGCCTGCAAGCTGGAGGCTCCTCCTGAGGATGATGCCTGGAGGTTGGCCATGCACAACATGCCTTGGATAGCTTCCTGAGTACTGGGAGATGCAGGTGCATCACTGGGGAGACAAGAGAAGTGGAGTCCTTATTGTATCAGCACTGGGACACAACATGCAACATGGTTTCATCCAGCAAACCTCTGAACAATAATACTTCTCAGTACCTTAGACAGGTCATAGGTATTCTCAGTGCACTGACAAAACAGCAACAGCAATAGCACTTAGAGTTACATACTGCTTCACAGGGCTTTTTACAACCCTAAGCAGTTTACAGAGTCAGCCTATTGCCCCCAACAATCTGAGTCCTCATTTTACCAACCTTGGAAGGATGGAAGGCTGAGTCAACCTTGAGCCAGTCAAGATTGAACTCCTGGCAATGCACAGAGTTAGCCTGCAATTCTGTATTCTAACCACAGTACCACCATGGCTCAAATATTACCTCAAAATATGTTTCCATAATTTCTCTTGCAACTTGGGTATTCATATTACTGCTCACTATACAGACTAAAAAGAAGAGGAACTGTGATCTAACTAATCTGGATAACAGAAGGTGAAATCTATTTAAACAGACACAATGCTGTTTAAAGACCAAAAAATGAATAAAAATTAAAAATTTTGAAACTCATTTATTCTAAATCCCCAAGTTATCAAAGCCCTCTGAGATATAATAAACAGACAAACATGAAAGGGTTTCATCTTGGTTTCAATCATTGCCAATGTTGAGGATGATGTTTGACGTAGCAGCAGATCTTTGTCAGCTGGAAACTGGTGATCAAAAAGAGTCATTTTGCACATCCCACTCCTTGCTTCTGCCCTTCTTTGGGTTTGGTGGAGGGGAAAACCTATGAAATCCACCATCTGAGGGGCCTATAGGTGTATTTCCTGCACCTGCATGTGCCTGAGGTAAAATCTTAACAGTTTAAGGACTGAGGTGGAAAAGGTGCAAAGGGGCAGTTGGAAGGGTACTCTTTGGTTCCTTGCTTTGTAAGCCTTGCAAGACTCTGTTACCCCCTCAAACACCAGAAAACTCATTTGCTGATGGGGGTGGGGAGAGTCACTTGAGATGTTAAAATAGTTTTTGAATATTAAAAAGCAGTTTACCAGGGATAAAAAAAATCGATGGTCAACTACTAATTGTTAAAATCGAACTGTGCTGGATATGGCTCCAGTGCTAGGCCAAACAAAACAGGCAAGGCTTTGGGGTCTGCTGGAAATGGCAGAGCTCCAAGAGGTCCCATGTCTGCCACATACCCATCCCGGGAAACAGAAACAATGGCCTTTGAAGGATTATAAACGCCACACACACCCTGAGTCCCCCTCAGGCCCCGCTTCACCTCAGCTCATCATAGTCAGCACCGCCAACCTGCCGACTGGCTTTCAGCAGGTCCAGGATCCCACCAGCACTACTGCTCCCTTCCAACTGGTCATCACCAGAAGCATCCTCCTCCTCTTCGGTGGTGTAGTCCTCCTGCAGGCAAAATAAATCCCGTTTTAACAGGAGGGCAATTCACTAGGCAAATGGCTATCCCGCCTATCTGCTCCAGCAGCAGAATAGTGCAAAGGCTGGCACAAAGTGAGCGTCATTTGAGCCAAGTGTGCATCTGAATGAAGCTCAAGAGCAGCAACATTTCTATTGGTCCTGCAGTTCCTTACCGTAGTTGCTCCTTCGGCACAGGGAGAGCGCCATGTTTAAAATTGTACATGATTACTCCTCAGGGAAAGTTGGACTTTTACCGATATGACCAACAAAATAAACATTTCTTAAAATGCCTTAACCATTTCTGCCTGAATTGGTTTCACTTAGCTAGACCTTGTGATTATCTTACATTATCACTCTAAGTCTCATCAGGGGACCAGACCTGGTTGATCTTGTTTGCATCAGATCTACATAACCATTGAATATGAAACTGCCCAGATGTCCTCAAATGGGTGTTAAGTCAAAAGAATATTCCAGGAGGAGGCATTGGTAAGCTATGGTAAACTATCTGCCGCCAAGGAAGTAGCATGGCTATCATCGTTATTATTTTCCATCCTTGTTTGTGTATAGCTCAAAGTAATGAACGTACCTAATACTCATGCCTCCTATTTCCCCACAACAATCCTGTGAGATGGGATGTAGCCATCTGGGCACTATAGAAACTATAGTACTGTTTGGTTGAGTCCAATGAAGTAATAGCTCTGTCCTTAAGACTGACTAGTGAGCCCTTACCTCAGGGGTTCGCAGGCTAAACAAAATTTTACTCTAGGATGCAGGGAAGATGTTCAGTGCCTGATAAGAAACTTCTCATAACCTTTTCAAGCTTTTAAAAATGGATCCTTGAGCCAAACCCCCTGTGGTGCCTTATGTCACAATTAAATCCCAATCCTAGATGGTGATCCTATCCGGTTGTCACAACTCCACAATCCTGATCATGAGTGCCAGACTTACTTCAATGTCAAATTCTACTTCCCCTGGCTCTCGCACTTTATTTGGGTCGGAACAGGGTTTGGCTCGTGGCAGTTTCCGAGGAAATTCTGGAATTGGAAGAACATACATGTTAAAATATGTCACTGGAAACTGAGGTAAGGCTGAGAAATCACACCAGCTGTGAATCAAACAGAAATGTATTGATTCCCCAAAGAGAGACATGTGTGGCTCTTGCGACTCAGATAACGGTAATTTCTGTATATACATCCACCTGCCTAGGAATCAGCCCTGCAAACTGTGGTTTAGATAACAGTTGCCCTACACCAGGGGTCTTCAAACTTGACAACTTTTAGACTTGTGGACTTCAGCTCCCAGAATTCCTCCTCCAGTCATGTTAGCTCAAGAATTCTGGGAGTTGAAGTCCACAAGTCTTAAACTTGCCAAGTTTGAAGGCCCCTGCCTTACACACTCACCTACATAGGAATCTGCCTTGTAAATCACGGTGGGACTTACTGCCAAGAAAACATATATGGAACTCACTTGCCATTTTATAAATTGATAATGATAGGGATGCAACCTAAGCTTTGGTAATCAACAAGTTCCCTCATAACCATCTGAAGCAGGTGTGGAAACTATGTAACCTCTTTCAATTCAAGTAGAAGGTCAAAGATGAAATAAGAGAATGGAATTTAGGCAACCACTTCTGAAGTTGAAGATAAGGAAGGATCATTCATAAAAAAAAACAGAACAGCAAAGTTACATTTTAAATCATAATCACACTCCAAAAATAAGTTTAAAAACCAAGACGATAGCAGGGAATACAGAAGAATTTAACTTCTCTAAAATTCCAGCTTTAGTTTTTATAAAATAAGTTTCATGGATTGGTGATAGTGTTAACCACAGAACAATAAGTGTGTTGGTGGTAATTATTTTTAAGTTGTTGCCATTACGGTGATGTGCCTTGAAAGCAACTCGTAATAAAGGAGCTGATAGCTCTTAGCAGACAGATGATGGGGTTTTGTCATGGCAAAGAAATGAGGGGGATGTGTTTATCTGTCTATTTGATTCAGACTGTAGAAGAATCTGGGTTCTTCTCTTTCCCTCCATCCCTGCCTCAAGTGCAGTACATGCACAATGCAGCCTAACTGTGAGCTTTGTCCCAAAAGACATTTTGACGGGAGGCCTGGAACAGAGATGAAGGAGAAAGCCAAAAGTATGTCCAGAGTTAGCACGAGTGAACATGGAAGAGGTATCTGCCCAAGCCAAGAGAAATCCATCCACCCTAGAGAGCCACCAAGCATGGATGGAAGGTACCACATACTGGAAAGCTTCTTGTGCAGCAGCAGATTCCTCCTTTCCCGGTGTGGCGTTTCGTCGATCTGCAGATCCTCCTCGGAGTCTATATCCGGGGCTTCTGCATCAGAGGAGCTGGCTGGGGCTCTTCTTTGTGCTCCTTTGTGGCTCCGGGTGCGCTCCGAGGCTTTGATTTTCCTGCCCGGGAGGAGGGGAGGGGAGTGGGAGGAGGAGAAACATCAAAACTGACGAGGCTGACCTGATCTGATGATCTAATCATTGAAGGTTATTATGCAACCCGCAATATATTCTCTGTTCCCCTGGCTGGATCAGCCCTACAAAGGTAGGGAAAAGGATTATTTTTTTCTTAAACACTGAGCTGTCTCCTTGGTAAGAGTCACCTTACTGAAGCAAGGATGTTTGGGTGACCCTATACATGGGGAATACAAATCTCTGCTCTGCCTTTATGCATAGACTGGTCACTGTTCAGCTTCCCCTTTCTTTCAGCCCTGAAGAGTTGCTGGGTATAAACTGGAGGAGCAGGGAAGAGGAGGAGGAAGAGCAGCAAATCTCCTTGGAGGAAAGGAGGGCGATAATAACATAAATATACTCAAGGCAACAAAAGATTCCTCCAGAGGGTAACATAGAAGCACGAGGTTTAACCCTAGTCAAGTGAAACGTTTTGCTACTGTATATTATTCTTACCAGCAACTCATACTTAAATGTGGGCCATCTCTTGGGCGGTAACCACCTGCCAATCTGCTCACTCCTAGGCTCTCAAATCCTGGTCTTACTGCCTCCCCACCCCACCCAATTGCTGACAGCAAAGGAGGTTTTGGCAGGGCTCTTTCTTCTCAGCATGGCCATCTGCTTGCCAAAATGGCTATTGAAGGAGGAGGAGCTACTTGAAAAGCAGAAGTGGAAAGCTCCTTCTTGCCAAATGTCTACGTCGTACCCTGCTGACCCAAAGTCTGCACAGACTGGAGGGCAGTTCGGGAGTACTGCTGAGGGCCAATTCAGCTACTGGATGCCTATCTCTTTCATGGTAAAAATAATGGCTCTCAGGTGGCTAAGAATCTGAACAAGTCAGCATTACTGAAGTTATCACAGTTTAGCAATCTATGACACCTACTTTGTTTCTGCCCCTACCCCCCCCCCCCTTGAAAACCCCTGAATCCCGTCTCCAGAGGCTAACCTGGTGCCTCGACCATTGGCCACCACCATGGACAGCTCTTCCTCTGTCAGATCAGGTTCTCCATCTGTATCCTCCAGGCTGGAACTTGGCAAGTCAAACTGGGCAAGGAAAACAAAGACCGTTGGCTGGTATACGCCGAGATCATGGGAGGCAAGACGGGGGCAGGAACAGATCATAAGCCACTAACAAGCCCAGGGGCTGCCCAACTGGGTTCACAATCCCCTCTATGGGACCAACTCCACTCCACCCGTTCTCCCACTCCGTGTGCACAGCAACAACCGGCGGCACCTCACCTCCTCCTGGCCAGGACTCTCTGCACATTTCAAGCTCTGCTGCCTCTTGTACTTGCGCAGCAACTCTAGTTCCAGGGCTTTGACAGACGCAGCATCCTTCCGGCTGCCTTTCTTGCCTGACTCCTTGGGACTCTGATCTCCCTTTTTGGCAGCTGCTGCACCAGGCTGGGCGACTCTCTGCAGGCCAAATGGGCTGCCAGTCTTCCCAATGTTCTGCTGGAATATATCCTAGAGGAGCGAGAGCACAAACGCCCCCAAGAAAGCATCACAAACTCATTTGGAGTGGAAGCGACCATCCCTGCTGGGTTCAGCATCACAGAAACACAGCTACAATTTTCCTGGGGTTGGGGGTTGGGGAGGCACAAGGCTTGCTAAGATAAAGTCCAGCTCCTCCCCAGACACAATGAACAAATAGTGCCAAGAGATAAAGGGATGGAAAGGGCTTCTCTGAGATCAAAAGGTGAAAACGGAATTTTTAACATAGGTTTTTGGCTTTTCTACAAGGAACCTGCAACTTGATGGACCTAAAACATACACTCTGTTCTCAAGCCCATCACAGAGTATCACCTCTGCAAGCTCAGAATTTGCCAAAATGTATTATTAGACTCTTAGCCGATTCCCCTGCAGAGACTTTCTTGCCATTTAGGGTAGGGTAGCTGTTTAAAAAACAAAGGCTGCAGATGTCTGGTGCCACTTTGGGAACAGAGAGAGCAAACTTGCAAGCCCTCTCAGACATTGCAGGGCCAGAATATGTATTCTGCGGTGTGGTATAAACAGCCAGGCTACAGACTATGCCATGGCTGCTCTGAGCACACCGGGGAACTAAAGCCAGTAAAACTTGAGACTACTGTACCTGCGGCTAATGTGAGGTGCCTCTATTTCCACCAGGACACTTAACACGCAAAACCTGAACTAAGCATTTCCCGATGTATGTCCTTGACTGCTGTTCCTTGCCTGAGTGCAGTTTGGGAATGGCTTTGCCAAAGGGATTCCTGCCTGCCAGGAAGCTGGCAATTAGAGTCATTCACGGGAGGATACAACTTTCAATTTAAGGGGACAAAGTGGGATTGACAAACAGCCTGCAAAATAGCTTCATAAACGCTCCGTTTTGCATTATTGAGCAACAGAGCCATACAAGTAACTTTTCTTGGTAGAAAATGAGTGGTTTTAAGCAGCAGAACTGAGGGTTCTTGGCCAATAGCCTTCTAAGCTAATTTATCCACAAAACCCAAAGCACAATCTTCTTCGGTTTAGTTGTAAGATGTGCACCAGATATGTTTCAGCACTTTGCTTCCCCCAGAGATGCTTTCAATTCAAGAGTAGGAAAACCAACGAGCCTCTTGATACTCACTTCCACCAGTCGGATCTCCTTGGCCAGGTCTTTGATGAGTTGTGCTGGACGTACTGTCCCAGGAATTTCTTCTTCATGCTCAGTCAAGGCCTGGGAAGAATAATATCTAGTCTACTTTTCTCTGTGAAATTAAAACACTGCTGAAGAGCACAAAGGCTTTCCCCAATCTACTGCTTTCTAGGCATGCTGAACTACGACTCTTAGAATTCCCTGGCTGGATGACTGAGGTCATCGGCCTATAACTGAGCCACTCTGGACTGCTCCTGGGACAGAATATTCTCTGCTAAATCAGCATTCCATTCCAAGAGAGGTCCTACAGGTAGTCCTTGAGTTATGACCATAATGGAGTTATGTCATAATGGTTGTAAAACATATGAATGACCCAATTCTACTTTTTTTGTGGTGATTGCTAAATGGTGGTGAGTCTGAGTGCCACAGTTGTTAAATAAACCTACTGTTTGCTATGGTACAGTTTTGTCAAAAACCAAAAATATAGTCAATGATCATGGGATGCTGCAAACGGCCATAAATATGGTCGTGTTTCCAAGCACCCAAAGTGCTTTCACATAACTGGGATGGGGTGGGGTGGGGTGGGGTGAAACTGTCAGAACTTCAGATCCAAGTTCTAAGTCCCCTTTTTCAGGACCTTCTGATTGTTACACAGCCTAAACACTAATGAGTTATTCTCTCAATCATTTACCTCCTTTTTAGTCCAGGAGCGAAATGCGGTATTGAGGGCTTTGGCCCCATGAACCAAATAGGCAGCTGGGTGCCTACGGTTTTCTCGAAGGCCTGCCAGGAGAAAGAGAGAGAGCGGGGGAAAAAAGGGAGAGCACATCAGTGGTGGCTATTCTCATGAGCCACAGGGAGAAAGGAGGATACTAAAAACAGGCAAACTCAAAACTCACCTCGAAAGATATCCAGGAGATGTTTGCCAACGTACCAACAGATAGTTTCAAAGTTGGGGAATTTGAAGAGATCAGCTGTGCTGAGGCGCTTTTCAATCTCATAAGCCCTAGGAAGGAAGGAAGGAAGGAAGGAAGGAAGGAAGGAAGGAAGGAAGGAAGGAAGGAAGGAAGGAAGGAAGGAAGGAATTGAATGTAACATCTTCTAAGAGGACATGGTTTCTGTAAATAATGCTAATTTACAAGATGTCTCTCCTCAGATGGTTTGGTCAACAGCTACTAATCAGAGCCATAAGAAACTATCTAGGCACTAAACATTCATTCCTCTGACTAACTCCTGGGTTCTAGTCAGGACTGCATTAGGCAACTAAGATTCTATGAGGCATTCTCTAAGGACTAGAAACACAAGTATTAAAAAGAAAAAGGTGGTCCTTAACCTAGGATCACAACTGAGCCCAAAATTTCCACTGGTAAGCAGGGCAGTTGTTAAGGGAGTTTTGCTCCATTTTACGACATTCTTTGCTAGCTGTTAAGTGAATTGCTACAGTTGTTAAGCGAATCATGTAGCCATTAAGTGAATCTGGCTTCCCCATTAACTTTGCTTCTCAGAAGCTAGCTGGGAAGGTTACCCGAAATGACCACGTAACTGGTACATAGCAACTATCATAAATACATGCCAGTTGCCAAGTGCCTGAATTTTGATCACATGACCATGAGGATGCTACAATGGTCATAAAGTGTAAAAATCAGTCATAAGTCACTGATTTCAGTGCTGTCGTAACTTTGTGCAGCCACTAAACAAATGGTTGCAAGTCAAGGACTACAGTATTTAATTCTTCAACCAATATTAAGTTTGGTATTCTTCCAGGTGTTTCTACTCCCACATCCAGGATCCTTTCAAAAAATGATGTTATGCCAGGCCAGATCATTGTATTCTCTGCTTTAGTATCATCCACATTAATAAGAAATAACTCTTTTGAGGATTTTCAGAAGGAAACTTTCCCAGACTAGCTTGGAGAATTTGGGACCTCTACCCTCTACTCTTGAGTCTTGGCTTTTCCCTTGAGAATTCCCCCACATCCTCCATGGTATTTCCCAGCCAAGCTTACTTGAGCTGCATCTCAATGTTGAGACTGTGTAGAAAATTGCCTCCAAAGGCCAGGCAATCCACAGGGGTGAGCACAGCATGGATCCACCCTGAAAGAACAAGAGGTGGTAAGACAGTAAGCAACTTCTCAAGGACATTGACTGGCTGGAAAAGAGAGGAAACAGCTGCTTCTGGCCTGAAAGGTCAAAGGGGAAAAAGAGCTTAAGGCATTTGCTATTCTACATGACCCAGCTATTATCTTCCATGGTATCTAGCCATCCAGTAACACTGGGCAGAGTGTGTGTAGTCTGGGTCTCGAGCAATGCCATCCAATGCCAGTCAGAGAGCAGGGCTTCTTGGTCATGTGTCCTGCCCCCTGGAAGGGTATCTTTGCTGAGATCCAAGTCTCTCCCTCCCAGACCTTGTGATATGGAGCTTGATGGGTGATGTTTTTGTTAGAGGGGGTGGGCTTGTGCAGATGGACAGGATTTTCCTGGTTTTTCTCTTTTTATTTATTACCCCTCACCCCCACACTTGGCTTTAAACCACCCATAGTAATTTTAGAATTGGGTGGCCTGTAAAACTCAAGGAAATAAACAAACCAACAGTCAACCATTACATATAAATAGCCCTTTCCCAAAGTGATCTACAAATTGTCACACACAATGGCAGCCACAGGAAAAGCAGCAGCCCAGAAAAGAGAAAATCAAATGCCCAAGAACCACAACAGGAGGAATGATGCCGACTAGGAATGATATATGGTCAACCTGGCTTTTGGGGGCCCTTACCTGTTGGTATGAAGAGGGTCTGGCCCTGGCGGACAGGACAGCGATAGCACCTATCCACTTGGTCCCCAAAGAACATTTCATTCTGATTGGAGGAGCTGCTCCATGCCTCAAAGAGTGTCAGGTTAGCAGCAGTGGGACGCACCAGGTAGAAGATCTTCTCTCCCTGTGGGGAACAATACAGAATAAACTTCCACACAGAGTCTCCTCCCTCTTTTTCCAAAACGATAGAGCCGAGAGAACAAGGTGTACCTAAGGGAAAGACTGAAGCAATAAAGCATGGAGACATTAGGTAGTCCGGCATTAATCTTTACATGGGGACATGTCTCATGAACAATTACTGTTCTAGGCCCAGAAAAATGCTGTTAGCCTCACATTGCAAAAGCAGCATTTGAAGAGTAACAGAATAACAAACACCTTCCTTGCCTCAGTCATCTTGTGCTGTCCCAGGTAATTTTACCCAAGAATTTTACCAAGCTTTCTCTACATGATTCAATCTTTTTTTTAAACAAATGTTGGCACAGCATTTTTCTTCTTTACATTATAACTTACTTTGTACATTGTATTTATGAGAATGCTACAGCCTACAATTCCCAGCATTCTTTGCCTGATTTGCATGCTCTGCTTCTATTGGCTGGAGAGCCTCCAATTTGCATGCCTTGTCTGGTAACCCTTGGCACATGTGCAGTAGAGTTTGGCAGTGAAATGTCTGGGGCAGTGAAATGTCCACTTCGGCACAGTTTTTTGGGGGGGAAAGACCCCTCAAAGGCGTTCGTGACCCAGCCAGTGCTGATCTCACAATGCCAAGGAATGTATGTGCCATGTTTGGGCGAGATTGGTTGCTCCGTGTAGGAGCGAATAGAGCACATACACACACACACGCCTCACCACACTCGGTTTTATAGAGAGAGAAATTCAGGACTACATGTCCTTTATATATGAAGGAAATCACAGTGCATGACAAGGTAACCGAAGGTCTGGGCCAAGAACAATTGAATTCTAAAGAAGAAGTATGTTAAGTAAGACCACCTGCATAACTTTCTATATTTTGTATAGTTATAATGAGGAAGATATACAGTATATTGAAATTCAGTTTTCTGGCTGCTGAAAATCTTTGCTTTGCTTCTGGCTGCAGCTGCAAATTTCCCAGGCCATAAGGACTATTTTGCAAATTACAGCAGAGATTTTCCAGGTGCTGAATTCTGCAATTATCATCCAAATTTGTCTTTTTGTGGCATAAACACATTTTTGCAATTGTAACCCAACATTTCATGGCCTATTCCAAATAAGAGTCCAAAAATAAATCCTCCACAATTCCCCAGGCTGTGTTTTCTGTACTTGATTTCAAGCTACTATCATCCCCAGAAACTTTTCTTAAAACATGCATGTGCCTTCAAATCAGTGTTGATTCCTGATGATTGCCTGAATTAGTCCCTGCTATTTTTTTTGGGGGGGGGGCAAGATTTCAGAAGTGGCTTGCCCATGCTTTCTTCTAAGGCCCAAAGTACCCAGCTGGCTTTGTGCCTAAGACAGGTCTGAAGTCATCACTTCCCAATTTCCAGTCTGATGCTTTATCCACTACGCCAAGTGGGCTCTCATCTTAAAACATGAAAAATGGATAAATTAAAACCATTACATCCCTTCTGTGGATTCATTATATTTTCTTCATATTGACACCTCCACAAAATGCTTTTGAACTCTTTTAACAAGAATCCTTGTCAGACAATAATGACCAAAATAATAATAATAATAATAGTCATATGGCTGTCAGTATGAAGCCATGAAAGAAACCTGGAGAACCTGTGGCAAAGATGAATTCAATGTTGCCTAGTTTTCACTTGCCCTAGGGAAATTCACTAATTGATCTGACTGTACCAATTACTGGAATGTGCCATATCGGAGTGTAACTTTGTGACTTATTTTATGTTGCTACTCCAACTACTCTTACTTTCCTCCTTCGATTACACCAGTACAAGAAAGCCTTGAAAACAAAGATGCAGCGGGAAGACCATTCAAACATCATCAAGACATTCTGCCAGTTCTGAAGCTTTTCATAAGGATCCTCCTTCTATCCCATATACCAGATTCTTACCCGTAGGACATGGTACCAGACAGAGGTGCCCCCAAAGTCAATGTGGAAGTCCGTGTAGCTGTCCCTCACCCCCATCAGGCAGTACTTTTGTACACTGGGACGTTCAAAGACTGACTCTCCTGGCCACAGGTTCTCCACCCAGGACAACTTGCGCACAATCTTCGGGGTCTCCACCAAATTAGACAACCTGAAAAATTGCAAAGGCAAATAACAACCCCATCTTCTTCCAAATGACCCCTGAGAATGCTTTTGAGTGGCTGGTGGAGTGACTACCTACTAATACTTAAACCAGTGGTTCTCAACCTGTGGGTCGCGACCCCTTCGGGGGTCGCCTGACCCATTCGCGGGGTCGCAGGCTCACGCTGGTGGCGGCTTTTCCGCCTCCAGGGTGCACTTCCTGGTCCGTCCAGGCAAGGCCCAGCACCTGCTCCGCCCGCCGCCAGAGATGCAGGATCGGCGGGTGCTGAGGGCTCTGAGTGGCTGGTGGGTGAGTGAGCAGGCTGGGGAGGGATGGGGGTTGTCTGGGCGCTGCCGCGGCCTTTCCCACCAGAGCCATTGGCGCCGCTGCAGGCCAAACAGGGACCCCTCTCCACCCCGCCTCCAGCCACCCCCCACTCGTGTCCCACCTTCGCCTCCTGCCCGCCCACCTCGCAAGCTCGCCTGGCCTCAAGAGCATCGGGGCCGGGCAGGGGGGCCAACAGCTCCGGTGGGGAAAGGCCGCGGCAGCCTTTCCAGCCAACCCCATCCCTCCCCGGCCCGCTCGCTCACCCACCGGCCGTTCAGGGGGACGCCGCCCCCGCCCCGCGCCGCGGCCTCATGCTCCGCCTGACCCTCAACATCTCCAGCGGCGGGCGGGTGGAGCAGGCGCCGGGCCTCGCCTGGATGGACCAGGAAGGGTGCGGCGGAGGCCTCGCGGAGGGCCATGGCGGACCCCACTCCCTATGGCAGGAAAGGCCGCCCGGCCCTGGAGCCTCGCAGCAGTGCCCACCCGCCGGCAGCGGCCTCCCTCTCTGCCGCCGCTGCCGCCTCGGGCTCCTGCGGGCCGAAGCCTGCCACCGCCTCCTC
>JANHFR010002057.1:88391-104131 GCA_032468015.1 Mimophis mahfalensis | reverse complement strand
GAAACATTTTTACACAGCTATTAGTTAAACTACGAGATTCATTTATCAGCAGATATAAGCAGCCAGTCTGGACTGCTCTGAAAGGGGACTGAATAAATTTAGAAAGGAACAGTGGCTATGAATACTGATGGTTGCCTCCTAAATACTAGTCCCCATTTTTTAAAAACCAGTTGCTGGGATGTGACAGGAGAAGGGATTATTGTCCTCCAGCCCAGACTTGTGACTTTTCCAAATGTACCCTACCTTCCTTGTGCACCCACACAGCCAAGATGAACAGATGTGCTTGCAAACAGTATGATTTCAACCAACTGTGGTTCAATCAAACATACAGTTCTCTCCTTTCCTTAAGCTTTAATTTTTTTCTGCAAATTGAAGAATCTTTGTGGAGATGCAGTGACTGAGAAGAACCATATCCATGGCCATAGTTCAAATGGATACATTCCTCATTAGTGTTGGAAACTGAGGGATGAGCTTAATCTAAGTAGCCTGTGATGACAAACAGTGTGGCTCTGTTTCACCCATCTCATTTGACCTCTGCATAGAAGTGAATGACTAATATTACTGCCAGATAATGCTTCTCCTTGTATAAAAACCAAAAAATCATAAAAAATACACCCCTTTACCAAAACATGACCTCTAGTTTTCTCTACAGCCTATGGTACTAGCTATAGCCTGCAAAGTAGTGGGATGCAGGTATTTTTTCATTTTTTTTATTTACATTTCTTTAAAAACAAAACTTTACATATATAATTTTTAGAAACTGCAGTGAGCGCGCGTCAATTTTACATCCATACAGTGAATATCCTTCCATTTATCAATCTCAATCCAATCTTACTTCCCTTTCTTATCCTCCATCTATATGTACCAAAGGTTCCAACACTTATAATAATCGGAGTCTTTTTTATTCCTCAATAATTTCATCAATCTATCCGCCTCTGCACATTCTGTTATTTTCCATATCATTTTGCTCTCTAACAGTAGTGAATTAATTTTCCATTCTTGGGCATATAATATTCTTACTGCTGTAATCATAGGAAGGATCAAATACCATTTGTCCTTATTTACCTTCCCTGGTTTTATTCCTAGTAAGAATAATTCTGGCTTCATCTCTATTTTGCAGCCTGTGATCTCTAATATCCATGCCTGGACCTTGGACCAATATTTGCCCGCTTCAGGAGATGTCCACCATTGGTGGCAGTAAGTTCCATTGATTCCTCCACACTTCCAACACTTTGGGGATGTCCCTGGAAACATTTTTGCAATTCTTGCCAGGGGGAGGTGCCACCTATATATCATTTTATAGATACTTTCCTTAAAGGAGGTTGTCATCGTAAGTCTCATATTCTTTATCCATATCTCCTCCCACTTCTCCAATTAGAGAATATCCAAAATTTCTCCCCCAGGCAATCACAGAATTCTTCACTACCTCTTCACCAATCCAGTGCGTCAATAAAAATTGGTAACATCTCAAAAGGATTTTTCCCTCTTTCCCCATTAAAATCTTGTCCAATTCCTGGGATGTCCTATATATTCCCTCGTTTCCCTTATCTCTCCTGACCCACAACTGGATTTGGGCGTACGCCCACCAGTCCAACTCAAATCCCTGCTTAGCTAAATCACTGCGGGTCCTCAACTCCCCCTGGGGGTCCAACAAGTCCTGGTAGGTCAACAGTGTCTCCCTGTTATATAGTACCGGGTATATCATAGCCTCTAATGGCACTAACCAAACCGGAACCATTGGGTAGAATCTACGTCTTATCCGTTTCCAGGTCTCCCACAAGGTCCTTCGGAGGTAATGGTCCATAAAATACCTATATTTCTTACCTCTCTCTTGCCATAAAAAGTAATGCCACCCTAGTTGTAAGTCGTGGCCTTCAATAGTGAGAATCCGTTTCCTTTTCAACAGCACCCAATCTCTGGGGATGCAGGTATTTTGGACTTCAGTTCCCTCTAACTAAGCTAGTGAGAAAAAAACTGTGGAAACTGCCCTATAAGGCATGTAGACAGCCTCATGCTGCTGGTCCCTGCAAGAGAGCTCTTCCTCAGGTCACCATGGCAATTTGCCCATCAACCAATCCACTCTCCTAGCACTCACCAACATAATGCTCCACATCACGCACAGTGAATGATGGTGGAGGAAGAGTCATGCCTAGGCCATCCTTCTTCAGGACCAGGAGAGGCACACTGAAACTGTTTTCTTCCAGGAACTCCACAGTCAGTTGTGTTCCACTCGGCTTTAGGATCACATCATCCGCACTGAGGAAGCAAGAGGGACAGTCAAAACAAGGCCACACAGTGCTGTTTTCTATAGCACACTTTCCCAATTTGGTACCCTCCAGATACATTAGAACTACAACTCCCAGAATTTCCCTGGTTAAAATGGCCTAAGTTGGAGGAAAGAACCAAAGCAATGGAGGTGTGTGTGTGTGCGGGGGTGGTGGTGGTGGTTGTTACAGCATTGGGACAGTTGTCCTCTGCAACAGTTTTGTGTAATACACACATACTCTGTATGTTACACTTGTAACCCTGATAAATTTAGGCTGTCTTGTAGTTCACGATTGTCATAAAGCATATGGTTTGACTCTATTTTTATTGTTTTTATATGTAATCTCTTACTACTCTAGTTCCAATGCAGTTATAAATAAAATTAATTTTTATTTAAAGCATTTATTTACTTAAACATTTATTTATTTAAGTATTTATTTAAAACATTATTTCATTGTTTGAGATCTTGGAGTGGCATTCAGTACCTATTAAAATAGTCAGCATCCTTAACAAACTGCCTTTCATTTTACTTAAATTGGACATTTGCATGGAGGAAGAAACAGAATTATTTTGACTCCTTTTCCTTCAGCAGCTGTTTGGCTATGTCTTTGGAGACCTCTGTGCAGCTGCTTGTAAGGTGGGGCAGCTGCAAAGTGTCTCCCTATAGAGACTGCTATTCTGGTGCTGGAGGAAACAGTGACAATAAATAGCAGAGCAATCCAGATAGGGGATTTTATCAAAAAGCAACCAGATTCTATCAAAATGGGCTATTATCTAAACCTATTGTTTAAATATTTTCCCCTCAAATTAAAAGAACACTACTCTTGAACCTTTTTCAATAAATACCTTAATATGAAGCACCACAAAATATTTTTTTAAAAACCAAAATGCACTGAAGAAATAGAAGTATTTAATTGCTTCACCAAAGTTAAAGCAGTCTTGACGTTATCACTGGGCAAGTTTATTAAGTCCACCCTGCGCAACTGTTGCTATCCAAGAGACCACAGATCAGTAAATCTTGGCAAGGCATTTCAGAAGTTGCAGAACTACAGCTCCCAGCATCCTTCTGAAGGAGAGCTGATAGTGAAAGCTCCTGGAAGTTGTAGTTCATTAAATATTGCCCATTCATGAGCAGAGGAATTGTTTTTGAAAAAGTTTTACAATAAAATTGCCCTGAGGAACTGAAAGAAAGACTTCAATTTAGCTAGAAATCAAGCAACCAGTCATTCACAATATTTGAAATGCCCTTTTTTCTTTTTCTGTAATGGCTAAAACATCCATCAAGCATCTCACCTAGGAAATGTCCTGCTGCGAAGTTCTTTGATGAATTGACTGCTGCCGGTCTTCACTGTCTTGCCAACCTCTTTGTTCACAGAGGATTCAGGCTGTTTTGGATTTCCTCGGCGCCGTTTCACTGAGGGAGGAGGAAATCAAAATATATACAAGCACATAGGCAATTCAATGACAGCAGTGCAGAGATGATGATGATGAAGAAGAAGAAGAAGGAGAAGGAGAAGGAGAAGGAGAAGATATCCCATCTCTATTTTGCTTAACTCAAGGCAGCCAACATAATGGTCCTTTCTCCTAAGAAGAATCTGGCAAGACTAGTGATGAAATCAGCCTGCCCAATATATATAATCATGTTTCAGAACACCAACGTATGATTTATAGATACATTCAAACAACTCATTAAAAATTATGCAGTTTTGATTATTGCAAACCATAAGCTTGAAAAATGCCATCAATGTCTACTGGAATTTCAGAAGTCAAAAGAGTTGCTGAAAAATGTTACCTATTGGGGCTGAGCTAACAAGTTGACTAGATCAATGAAGGCTTTTTAAAACAGATTGTGCAATGCATGTTTATTATTTATTTAATTATATAATTAGAATGAATAATAAGCACACAAATTATGTACCTAGAGCCAGATGACACACATCTGCTCAATTTGCCTACCTGGGGTAGAAAAGGATGAACAGAATTTTAACAACTGTAGATATAAGTAAAACTCTGTAGCTATTACTCACCATAAAAATCCTAGATCTGTCACTCACTGTAAAATAATATAAACAGTAAACAGAAGCCCATAAAGGTAAGGAACCTGGCCTAGGCATGCAGGAAGAGCTGTGCAAAGTTGTCAAAAAGATTATCTTCAGTTTCCTTTAGCTGGCAGACCTTGTTCAACTACAAAGTTTTTTTTAAGTTCTTATTCACAAGAATGTATACAATACACCATATATTTTGGCATTTGCAATGAAACAGCAACAGCACAGCTTGTTTACATCGTATTTTATCTTCATGGAAGTGTAAAAAATAAACTTACTGACAGATGGTCCATGAAGTAGTTCACAGTTGGGGCAGTGATACAAGTCAATGTTGGCTGCCGCATCCTCTTCCACTCCAACGCAACTGGAAGAGAGAAAATTGCTTTGTTTGCTCTGACTTTGAAAAGTTAAGACACAAATGTCCTTTCTCCAAATGCCTAGCCTGGATGCCATCCCTGCAAAGATCCAGGAAGCGACTGCAACTCTGAATCACAGGCGCTACAGGTGAATTCTGCATGTCTATTCTGCGGGCCTAGTGCTTCTAGAATAAAGATGGGTGTGTGTGTGTGTGTGTCTGGGGAAGGTACTGGAAGAAATGAGCCCACACTTTGCATGATGGGAGATCTGTCTCTGATCCAATCCAAGAAACATTTTCATATTCTAACCAGCCTAATTCAATAGCCATATTTTGGGCTTAAGAAAAAATATCAAGCAGTCCCCTATGAAGCTTAACTACTATCCAAATTCACTTTGATTTATTTGAACATCCTAGAGTAAAGACTATCATTCAGCAATAATTTTAACAAAAAGTCCTCTTCAGCATGAAATTATTACACAAATTTGTCTGAGGTAAAAAGGAACAGGAAGTGGTGTGGAGTTAAAACAGAATAAAAATAGTCTGAAAGCTGTAGTGTACTTTAAGGTTTGATTCTGCTTCTCCTTGAACAGGTCATTCCAGAGACAATGAATGCCTGTCTACCTGAGGGAATTTATTTATTTTACCCTTTCTTAGTGTACCCAACTCATGGCTGCATGAGGACAAGTGGCAATGCAATCTTACTTCAGTCCCAGTTGACTGGCATTATTAGAGCTTAAGGCAATGATAACAAACACCATCCTTTCGGAATTATGGGATACAATTCTCTTATTTCTGGATTCTTTACAATGCTGGTTACTTGGGAATCCAACTTCATCACTTACCTTTGGTTTAACTCATTTTAGTTATGTACCAGAGTTCTATTGCTGGAAAAAAAACATCTGTATGAATCATGCCATGAGCACCTTTGTATAGATTTAATCCTCTGACTCTCTCAACATTTGTTGCCTCAGAGTACTACAAGCATCCCGATGTAGAGATAGGATACCATACTAGGGACAAGGGTTTTTTTTTTTAAATAACGCCTCATTGAATTTTTTGCAATGTGAATTTCAGCTACATAAATCTTAATCTGACCCAGCTAAACAGTCCTGAAAGCAACCACCCGCTAAGACTTAGTGCTACTATATGTTGCCCATGCCCTGGAAAATGTCCATTTACATTAGCACCCAAAGAGAAAACAGGCTTAGGCAGTTCAGCCCAAGGTCTGCAAACAGCAATTTCCACTCCGCATCTTGTTTCTCACCTGCCATGGAACCAGTCCTGGCAAGCATCACACTCGATCATGAAGCGGGTGACATCGTAGGGCAGGCGACAGAGACAATACACTGGGACAGAGGCCATGGTGGAGGAAGGGGCTGCTCCAAGTTCAAGCCAAGGAAGACCCTCAGGAATCAAAATGATATTAAACTGTCCGCTAGGGCAAGCTGGAGAGGCTTCTCATGCCGAGGCCTGAAGTCCTGTCCCAGCTGGGGTTAAGTGCGGGTGGAAAAAAAATCATTCACGCACAACGCACCCACGTCTCAGGCACCCAACTTTTTGTTCAAAATGCAGTTGTGAGCCTCAAGTCCGGCCGGCGTCTTTTGGCCCCCCGAAATAAAACAAAACCAGCAAGCGAAAACAACTGGTTAATGCTCCGCAGATCGCCTTTCCGAAGCCGTTTCGGACAAACCTCACGTTTTTCAGGGGCTTTCCCTAACGATCCGAAATCCTCCGAAACATCCCCCCCCCCCAAAAAAAGCTCGCAGCGCCTCCTCCCCGCTCCGTTCAGAAGTTTGCAGGCTCCTTCCCAGGGAAGGGGAAAGGGGTTTCCCCCTATCTCCCTCCCAAATATTTGGGAGTCTCTCCGTGCGATCAGCAGAGCCCGCTTCCCCTCTTTCTTCTCCCACTTCGTCCCCGGGGGAGAGAGACCCTACGCTCTTCCTTCAAGCCCAACAAAGCGCGCTACGGCTCCCTCGCTCTCCAAGGACGACCTCCGTAGTATTCCCTTCTCCCCGAAAGAGCGAAATCATTGTTTCCCTCCCTTCCTCTTCCCCCCCATCCCCGATGATGCCCATCCGAGCTCCCCCTTACTCCCACGATCTTGTCTGGTGGGAGGGAAGGGGCCCTCCCTCTTTTAAATCAAAAGATTCCCCCCCCCTCCCTTTTCTTCTTGCCCCGGAGCCGAAGGCGGACGCGAGATTCTGCCGATTTCTCTGCACGCCAGATCCCGGCACCTTCTCCCCGGCGGAAGCGATAACGCCAGGACGGGGATCGAGGCCTTCCCGAAGCAAAGCAATTCCTCTAGGCTTTTCGGCCGCTGAAAAGGCCTCCGCGAGGCCTAAGGTCCTGGGGTTTTCTTTTCCAGCTTCCCAATAAAGTTTTATTCAAAACAAGGGAAGGGAGAGGAAGGGAACAGAGGAGGGGCTGGCGGCCATCTTAGGAGAGTCAAGGCACGGGAGCGTGGGGAAGCCATCTTGAGAGTGGCGCTGGGGCTGCCAGGCAAGCAACGTCCAACGACGATTGCGGCAGCCATTTAGGGAAGCGGGTCAAGGAGAGCAGTTCCACCATAGAGAGAAACGGAGTGGCGGATAGAGTGTCCTCAGTCTCCACGAAGAAGGCGGGATATTCGGGTTATTTCGGACGCGGCGGATAATACCGGAAGCGACGGATGGATCCGGTTTTTAGCGTAGCGTCGAGGGGATGGTCGTTGCTGGAGCTCGTTTCACGCCTTGAGAAAACCTGCCTGGTCATCTGTGCGTCCGCCTGTATTTTCAAAATTTAGCCTTTGAGTTTTGTTTTGTGGGGAAATGCAGAATTTACTTCGTGGAGTTTACGATTGCATGGAACTGGCTATGCACTATCGGTAGTCCTCTACTTATAAAGTTCATTTAGTGACCGTTCAAAGTTACAATGGCAGTGAAAAAAGTGACACGACTGTTTTTCACGCTTTAACGACCGTTGCATCCTCCCTATGGCTATAGGATCAAAACGCAGAAGTTTGGCGACTGACTCATACTTACGATGGTTGCAGTGTCCTGGGGAGGTCACTTGATCCCCATTTGGGACCTGACAAAGCCCATGGAATAGCCAGATTCACTTAGCAACTATGACACAGACTTAACAGTTGCAATGATTCACTTAACAACTATGGCAAGAAAGGCCATAAAGTGGGGCCAATGGACAAATGTTTCACTTAGCAACAGAAAGGTTGGGCTCCATTGTGGTTGTACGATAAGGACTACCTGTACAAGCTGAAATAGAGCATGTGATGGAGCTTGGTGTGAGTGTGAGGTTTAGGAATCTGGTTTTTTTTACATGACTGACTGGACGGGTTCCTATAGTTTTCTTGGCAACATTTCCAAAAGTGGTTTGTCATTGCCTTTTGTTCTTCCTAGGGCTGAAGGTGAAGCATTGGCCTCAAATTCAGTCTCTGGTTTCCTAGGAGCCTGATGCCTAAACCAAGCTGACTCTTGTGTTACAATTATTTTAGGGTAAAAGCTAAAATAGGGGTTGATGGACAGCACAAAATTTTAAATTTAGGATTTTGTGTAATTTGGGAGTAAAAATGCTTGTAATGTGGGGGGTTTTTTGGTTGTTTTTTTTTCTCCCAGTCTTCAACCTTTGATTTTCAGGGAAAGTGGTCACGCAGCAGCTTCAGAAGATCCTCAGTGAAGTAGACTATGTGGACTCCTTTCAGTCTGAATTCAGGCCTGGTTACAGGACCAAAATGGCATTGGGGGCCCTTTTGGATGGGGGAAGGGATAGTTTGTCCATCTCTGTAGGAATATTGTGGGTACCAAAATGGCCTCAGGGGGTGGGGTGCGTAGCTTGTGGTGTGGGCTGGGGCACACCCTGTGTCTTACCATGAGCTAACAAACCTGGTTTTTTAGTGGGTTTCCAGATGGCCTCACAGTGTTCCTGTGATCTAACTCTTTTCCCATGGGAAACATGGAGTTATCTTCTGGGTGCAAGCTGGCCTCTATACTCGCTCTGTTACTCAGCGAACGAGATCTTTTCCTAGCCTTTGGATGACCTATGTATGATGTAATGCTGTATTGTGTAACCACCTTTGCCATTGGATGTGCTAATAAAGTGGGAGGGAGCAAAGAACAAAGTTACTTCACTACACTTCCTGGTTTCACCACTTCTCACTTTACCTTACTTTACTTCTTACTTTACCTTACTTTACTTTACTCTTGGTCCTCCATCTTTGGGTCTTTTCCTTCATCACTTTGCTTCTGATGCTCTCCTCCTGGAAAACTGCAGAAGCCTGTTGTGTTCATGATCTTGTGACTTCCCACATTGTGGCTCCTGAACAAGAGACGTTAGTCATCCAGTTTTTTGGATCCCTCATTTATTCATCCAATTTTTTTTTATTCCTCAGGGTAAGATAATGGATGTTTTACCCTCACTCGGAGAGAAGGGCCCCAGAGAGTCTTTGTTCTGATCATATTTTACCCCTGCCCATGGAAGAAAGGCCCCAGACACGTGTCGTTTATTCATCCAGTTTTATGGATCCCCAAGAGTAAGATATTGGAAAAAACTTTCTTTGCCCTGTACTGCAAGCATCTTAATCTTGCTTATCTCTCTTTGCAAAGCTTTGCAATGTGTTTCTTAAGGATTTTTTAATCGCTCCAGGAGTTAGGATGCAACACTTCTATAAATTCATGTTGTTCTGCCCTGGAGCTTCATTATGGCATTTTTCTTTTCTTAATGCTAAGTTTAGTTTTCTTTCTGAACCTGGAGGCTGAAGTTTCTCTTCAGCTTCCCCTCCCATCACCTCCCATTCCCTACTTTTTTTTCTCTTTGTTTTAGAAATGATTTAGTTGTGTTAACATTAAGTTTTAAAGTCTACCTTAAAGTTTGTCTCTACGATCGTTCACTTGGTTTCATTAATTAGTGTGCTTTGTTACAAAAGGAGCTCTCAAATGTGTTATCTTATAAAACTATGTGAAGTTGGACGGAATGACTGTGATTTGTGATGTCTTAGGAATGTTATTCATGCATGTGGGTAAGTCTGTTTTCTGTGTGTGATTGTATCAAACCTGAGTGGAATGGCACACACATGCAAAAGGTTTGATAACAGTAAGGTTTGATTGCAGTAAAAGTAAGTTTGGGTGCTTTGAAAATGTCTGATTATTGTGTAAAAGCAAAGAAGAGCGACATGTTGCCTCTTCCTCCTTTCTGTATTTTTCCCTTGCCTTTCCCCGCTCTCTTCCTCCCCCTTGCATTCTTTTGCAGGATTTCTACTGCTTGGGGGAGAGGAGAGGGCAACTTAGCTCTCCCCCCCCCCACCCTTCCCTCTCAGTTGGCTGGAGGGAGGAGGGGTGTCAGTTCTAAAAGCCATTTCCTGATCCGGGACATCTCTATGATCCTAGCTTTTAAAACTGCCAATTCATTGTAAAGAGGGAATTAACCGTCTTCACATTCTTGACTGAAGTCAAGGTCATGCCACAAGGCATGTACCAGTTTAACTTACTAAATTGCGTGCCAACTATTTGGCCCGGATTGGACAATATGATTTATCACATGGAAAAAGGGGGATGGTTTGAAACTCTTTTGGGGAGAATCAAAAGTTTTGCCCCAGTCTCGGAATTACCTCAGCCTGCCATCATGAGGTCTGCCAATAAAGTATAACTTGGAACTTCCTTGTGAGTCTGAGTTCTTGCTGGAATGGAGAACCTGCAATGGAGTCCCGACATTATTCTGAGACTGGCCTTTTTCAGCAGCACCCAATAATGGGCTGTACATGGGTTGCTGGGCCCCGATCCTAGACAGCATCTAGGATAAAGATCCAGTGAAGACGGAAGATCGTAGCAGAGAGAAAGAGTCTAAGGACTACTGCAGTGCTCTCTACATGGGGCTGCCCTTGAGGACCATCCGGAGACTTCAGCTGGTACAGAGTATGGATGCGCAGGTCATGTTGGGAGTACCTCGATACTCCCATGTTACACCTCTCCTGCGCGAGCTGCACTGGCTCCCGGTTGCCCTCAGGGTGAGATTCAAGGTGCTGGTGATCACCTTTAACACCTTACATGGCTTAGGCCCAGGGTATTTGCAGCACCACCTTCTGCCAGCAACAACCTCCCATTGCCCTGTGCACTCTCACAGAGTTAGCCTCCTCAGGGTGCGGTCGGCCAGTCAGTGTCGGCTGGTGACCCCCAGGGAGAGAGTCTTCTCTGTGGGCACACCCGCCCTCTGGAACAAACTACCACTGGAGCTCCAGACGGCCCCTGACCTCCAATCCTTCCATCGTGATCTGAAGTTGTTTCACCTAGCTGGTCTGGACTGACGTGGAGTTTTAATATAATTTATTTTATTGTTGATTATTTTAATGATTTATTGTGATAATTTGGTTTCGGACTTAATAAAGTTATTAAATTTAGTTTGTCAGTAAGACGTAAGTACCACATTAAAACAGACTGTTTCAGAGCATAAAGGCTTTTATGTAGAAACCAAGTACCTCCTTCTTGATGCCGAAATCCTGGAGAACCTCTCGCGTAGATTACTTCATCCAGGTCAGCATGTAGATAAGCCTTTTCAATGTCAAACTGGAAAACTTCTAAACCAGTGGTTCTCAACCTGTGGGTCGGGACCCCTTTGGGGGTCGAATGACCCTTTCACAGGGGTCGCCTAAGACCATAAGAAAAAAGATATTTCAATACAAATACAGGTATATGTGAAAATAATTTTATGGTTGGGGGTCACCACAACATGAACTGTATTAAGGGGTCATGGCATTAGGAAGGTTGAGAACCACTGTTCTAAACCAAGGGTAGCGGCAGTGGCTAAAGCAATTTTTACACTCTCAGTCCGAACAGTTGGGGAATAAGTATTTGTGTAGTCTTCAGGATAACATTGAGCAAAACCCTGAGCTACAAGTCTGGCCTTGTACAACGATTCACCATTTGGCTTTTTAATTCTATAAACCCATTGAGTGCCAATGACTTTCTTATTTGCTGGAGGACTTGCAGGAGTAAATACCTTAAGTCTCTTTAAACTGTCCATTTCAGCCTGCATTGCCTCATACCATTTATCTTGTTCTGATTCAGGAAGGTGTTTAATTTGTGTGAACTTGTCAGGTGGAAGTGTAACATTACAAATCAAAGGTAAAGGTGCTTTTGTCAGTTTCCACGAATACCGCTTTGGAGGAATTCCCTTCGTGGACCTCTTGGAACGTCTAGGAACATCCATCCATTCTTCTTCCATTTCGTCCTCATCTTCATTGTCGTCAGCATCAGCATCGGTGGCTTGCGAAGACGATTGGGAAGAACTCGTGGATGGAGCACCTCCCTGTGGAGCTTGATCATCAGGCTGTGTAGCATCAGCAGAATCATCTCTAGGAAAATAAACTCCAGTATCATTAGAATGAATTCTGGACCAATCTGCATCTTCTTCAAACACAGCGGATTGTGAAATCACTATTTTATGTGTGGAGTCAACAAACTTGCTACATTGAGACTTAGTTTCAAAACCCATAAATCTCATCCTCTTTGCCACAGGATCTCCTTTCTTTTTTCTCTGAGCTTTGGGAATATTCACCATAGCATATGAACCGAAAATTCAGAGATGTGAGAAGTTAGGCTTGTGCTCATATAGTATGAAGTAAGGAGTCTGATTTATTGAACTACTCCAAGTACGGTTGACAATATAATTGGCATATTAAAGGGCTTCACCCCAGTATCCAAAACTGAGGTTAGTGTCTTAAAGGAGACAGCGCATCATGGTTTTCAGGATGCCGTTTCTCCTTTCAATCACACCATTCTGAGCCAGAGTATAAGGAACTGAGGTCTGGTGCAGTATGCCATTTTTACACATCCAGTCCTGGAATCGTTGAGACATGAAGTCAGCACCATGGTCACTCTGAATTCTGGCGATGCTAATGCCATATCAGTTGTAAACAAGAGTTGCAAAGTCTTTAAAGGCCTGAAAGGTCTCGGATTTTTCTTTCATTGGAAAAACAAAGCCAAATCTAGAATGATTATCAACAATTGTCAAGAATTACTTTGCACCACCAAGTGATGGCACAAAAGGACCAACTATGTCAGTGTGTACCAAATCAAAAATGTGTGTTGACAGGTGTGTAGCGCGTTTTGGAATGGCTGCTGCTTTGGATTTGGATTGTTTGCAGACAGTACAATCCAAGGACACCTTACACCCCTTTAGACCCAAACCTTGTGTGAATTCTGGCATCTTCCTAAGAACACAAAAACTGACATGCTCTATTCTTCTATGACATTTATGGATACACCTGGAATGCAAAAGTTTACCTCTTAGTGAATTTGCAACATTAACATTTTCATTAGGAACCTCAGGATTGCTCACTGGAGTGACCTGTTTCTTCTTTTTACGGGCTTTTGGAACCTTTGGAGTAGCAACAGGATCTCTCTCTGGGACATCTCTCTCTGGGCCTGTGCTCTGCTCCATTGGAGCTTGTATACTTGCCTGTTCTTGCTGTTGAGGCTTTGGCTTTATGTAATAAACACCACCAATCAACATAGTTTTAGCAACAACATCACAGTTTCTAACTAGATAACTTGCTTTTTCAAGGTGGTAGCCCTGGAACTTTGATACTCTAGACAAGTGACTCTGACTAAGCAAACTGCTGCTTGCAGTTGGAACATAATAAACATCAGGGATGTGTGTATCAAGTTCTTCAACATAAACAGTTCCTTTTTGCATATCCTGAACAGGGTGATTTGAATATGAGTAAAGATAATGTAGTTCAGGTTCATGCATCTCTGTAAAAAAGTTTCTTCTGTAGGTAACGTGTAGTGCCGCCCCACTGTCCAATGTCCAGAGGAGTCATCTGTCGTACTCTGGTTGAGGTCCTAGATCATTGGTTATAGCCAGCCTGATGAGCAGAGCTTGCGGATCACGCCTAGGACCACGTTGACCTTGTTTTCCGCCTCTGCCTCTGCTCCTTCTGGAGTCTGTTCCTCTGAGCTGGTACATGGTGGGAGCCTGGAATCTTTGAGGACAATCCCAGGTGGCATGTCCTACATGATTGCAGATGTAGCATCTTGACATCCTTGGTATGTAGGCCCTTCCTCGGAAAGGATGCCCTGCTGGAGCTCGTGATGTGGGTAGTCTCCTCAGATGTGGCGTTGCTAGCATAAGTGCCTCTTAATATTCTGTATGTATGATCCACTGTACGTTGAGCAATAGGCACATGGTTGATTTTTGTAATAGCATCTCTCCATTCATAATTCAATAAATTAATGATAACACTGATCATTTGAAAATCATTAATATTATAGCCTCTTTCACCCAGTTCTTTTTTTACTTCTTTCAGTTTAGTAAAATGTTCTCCAACGTGTTCACCAGGTTTTAGCTTTGAGCCACGGAACTCAGATAAGAGTAATCATGTAGTCTCTATTGAAGTAGACCGATAGCATGCTTCTAACTGAGCCCAAATTTGTTGAGCAGTTGCTTCTTCTGGAAAAGTGGATTGCAATTCAGTGTCCATTGACATCAATAATGTCATGCATGCTTTAGTATTTAACGTCCATATTTTAGGAATCCATGGCTGATCAGGAGGGTTAAAAACCATGCAATGAGTACCTTCTCTACGAAGCAAAAGTTTGACTTCGCTGGTCCACGCTTTGTAGTTATGTCCTGATCACATTAACTTCATGTCACCAGCCAATGGCAAAGCATCAGATACTTGTTGAGAAACTTGCATTTGGGGAGCTGGCTGAGCTGGAGCCCAAATTCCAAATTGGCCTGCAGGTGGCGCTGGCCCTTGGACAGGCAGTGGCTGAACTTGAGCCGCAATCCCAAGTTTATTTATTAAGATACTTATTAGGTTGCCCTGCAGGGGGAGCTGGTGCTTGGACTAGTGGTGGCTGCACTGAAGCTGGTCTTTGCTGGGAACCATCTGGCACAGGAACTTGAAAAAATCCATCTCTAGCACCACCAGGGGGTGCTGGGACTTGAGCTCCTGGTAGCTGAATTGGAGCTTGAGCTGTAGCTGCAAAATCTAGGCAAATTCTGGATGAAGCATCTCGAGGAGCCACAGGTGGCCCTACAGCCAATTGGAGAATAACAGACTTCTGCATAGACATCTGAGAGTATTTCTGTTGCAGCATCTCCATTCACCTTTGCAATTCATATAGTAACATATGAACATCTGCAGCTTTATGTTGTACAATATTTTGGCCAGCAGATGGCATTGTAGTAGCCTTAGCTACATCATCAATCACAGGCCTTAAAATTTGATGCTGCACAACATCATGTGACAGCTGTGTTGGCTGTGATGTGGGTACAGCCCTCTGTTCCCATTTGCCTGACATCCCTCAACTGGATGTCACCTTGGGCATGTCTCCTTTGCTCGAGAGAGAAGGGCGTGTCCTTGAGAATAATGGAGGATTCTGAACGCTGAATTACAGCTGGATCCTCCTTGTTTTGGTCAATCAGGGCCATAAATTCTTTTGCTTGGCTCAACCCCCTCTCCATTTCTTGGATTCTTTCATAATAACTTTGCACAAACTTCTCTTGCAAATTTTTCTCAGGGGTCCAGCAATCTTTTTTACTGTATTTCTCACTTCTTTGAGGGTTACTTTCAGAGAAGAAATAATCTCTGAGTGGAGGATGGGACATTGAATTCATGTCGTTCCTCTTAAATATAGCTGCATTTAAATCATAAAGCACTGACCTTTGACTGGCCCGAGTTGCAGAAGTCTCCGATAATTGCCTTTGCTGGTGAACTTTGCAAGGGAAGAGAAGAACTTTGTTGTTGTCTCTGCATTTTTCCTGTAGCCTTTTAAATACCATGCAGGGGAAATCTCTTCAAGAAACAAAGCGGCTGTATTTTTCTCTAGTCATGCCTCCTTTTCCTATTTTTCTTCAGCATAGTTCAGCAATCAAGGTTAAAAAAATAAACCTAACTAACTGGCCTAGGTACAGAGTTGTTTTCACAGCCGCGGAGAAACCCATTTATCAAAACAAAAACAACCATCCTCTGCAACCACTTGACAGGGCATAAATTAAAATGTCTGAGATCACCCTGCACCCCCCCCCCATAAATTGTGAGAGAGGATTTCTTCTAATCATCACTTACTTCTAGATGT
>JANHFR010002057.1:42016-59525 GCA_032468015.1 Mimophis mahfalensis | reverse complement strand
TGAGTTAAGGTTGCCGAAGCCCTGCCCACCCCCGATGTGTGTTGGGGGAAGCAGCAAAATTCTTGGAATAACCGGGCTGCTTCCCCCCCGCCACCCCCTGCCTGCTCAGCCAGTGGATGGGCAGCTTTTTTTCTGAGGAGTCACATCATGGGCCCCCTGCATGTTACTCCTGGACTTTATTTCCAATAATCAAGATAAATTGGTATTTATTTTGATTATTGAAACTTACCAGGTTCTGCTGCATTTTCAGCCCCTGGCTTATACTCGAGTCAATTAGTTTTTCCAGTTTCCGGGGCTAAAATAAGGTGCCCCGGCTTATACTCAGGTCGGCTTATACTCGAGTATATACGGTATATGCAAACAACTGATCATATCATAAGTAACTTATATGGAAGTTCCTTATATTTCAGGTCAGCTGTTTCTAGTGCTTCTTCAACCTCAGCTAATTTCCAGGCCTTTGCTTGCAAATCCACCCTTGGCCTCAAGTAGGCTATAGATAACTATATGACAGGAACTAATTAGGATGATGTATTATTATTCACTGAGAGTATAAGTCAATATATCTGTCACACATAATAGATAGGAGTTAGTGTGTGTCTAGATTTAATTTGTGAAGAGAGTGAAACTCCACTTGCCATGGGCATGTGATTCTGCAGCACTGGTATTCTTTAAATGTGAAAAAACTTGCTAGATCAGCCCTTAGAAAGGCCTGATAACATATAAGGACATATAAGGCCTAAATGTTGCATATGCAGTGACTTTAGGCTTGCTTTTACTTGCTTTGCATCTAAATTTTAAGGTGTGTGTGTATATGCGAGAGAAAGAAAACAAATCTGGAATTTTCAAGATTTAACAAACATCTTGATTCTATTATATATACACCTGTTCTCCAATGATATCTTTTGTCATCTTCTAACATTATTGAGTCACTGAAAAGCAAAAGCAGGAGCCTCACCTGCTTATGATCATCAACTGAGTTGTGGCTGAAGGGCAAGGATTAGCTGGCTCCCTCTCATACTGCACTGTGCTCTACCAGATTCTCTAGACCAGCTCATACTTATTTTCCCCACACTTGATGTTAACCTTCTATTCTATTTCCTCTCTCTTTTTTTTTTCCTATAGCACATCTTGGATAACAGCATCTCAGCTCTCCCTTCAATAAAGTCTCTTATTCTTGTGCAGTTTACTAGAAACAATAGACTATCCCAGAGCATATCGGTGATCTTCCCAATTTACTAAAGGTGAGAATTCCAGTCAGCATGTACATCAGTGGTGGGATTCAAATTTTTTCACTACCAGTTCTGTGGGTGTGGCTTCGTGGGTGTGGCTATGATGTCAGCCAATCCGAGGTGGTATTTTCTGGTGTTGGCCAATCCGAGCTGGTTCTCCAAACCAGTCACAATTATCGCTACCAGTTCTCCGGAATTTATCAGAACTGGCTGAATACCACCTCTGATGTACATGAACAACATTAAAATTATACTAGGGTGTAAAGCAATCTGTCATTCTTGTCATTCTTTCTTTTTCTTTAGTGTGTTGCTGTTATATCCCATGCTGCAGGAAAGGAGCAGGAGCGAGAAGAGGAAACTATGATCATCCAAAAGCTTTGACATACAAAGACGTACAAGGCATTGGTTTATGTTTCTGACAGGATTGGCTACAGAACTTTTTATACTAACAGGCTTTTATAAGTAAATCTTTTATAAGTCCCACCACTAATATGTCTGACAACAACAGGAAAAGCGTGTGTTTGTATGGTGGGGAATAAACCTGCTGAAGTTAAGGCAAGCCCCTCCCAATTATACTACTATGGATTAAAAACCTCTTCTTTTAACATAGCCACTTAAGAAGTTAAAAAAAACTTACCCTGTTTTTTATATTGTTTGTATAGTAAGCTGATCTGAATAATTCAGAAGTGGGAAGGATGTAACTTTTTCTAAGGAAGAGGTATAAATTCCCCATACTGTATAACAAAATACCTGATTAAGCTGTTTAACTATTATTTTACAGCAGAGTTGTATTAAGTCAAAAAGTGTGGATATTAATCCTCATGATTATCAGTTACTGCAGAGCATACTTTCCCCACAATGGAATCTTATTGAATCTTATAATTATATACTATTCTTATTCAAAACATGAATATTTCAAGAATTTCTGACTAAGACAATAAAAAACTATTTTAGTTCAGTTGGAAAGAATAATTATAAAATTACACATTGATATAAACTAAGATATTTTGCTTTTCTTAAACCCCTAATTTTTCAGGATATATTAAAACTCTATGATGCAATCTTGTCATTTTTTTGCCCCAAAAGTGACATATGTATCATTACACAGAAGATTCTTCTGCTGAAGTTTGTCCTACACAGCTTTGAATTAATACATGTTTCTTTCAAGTGAAAAATGAACACCAATCACTGCAGCTTCAAAAACATTAACAGAGTCATTCTGAAGGAAAGAATAATCTTATACCTTAAAAATTAAGGGGCAGATTTGTTATTAGCATGTCAAGGAGAAAAGACACACTATGGCAGGCTTATAATCTAAACATATGACTCAGAAAGTAATAGTATAAATTTGATAAACAGCTGCTCACGAGTGGCTTGAAAGCATATTATTATTAGACCCATCACTTAACACACCCACACCTGAAGTCCTTATAAACACAACGCTCACACTGATATACCCTAAACTCTGCTGAAGATGTTACCTAGGCCTGGTAACAAAACTTTTGGATACCAACACACAAGCTCAGAGAAGGAACCTTCACCCTTAAAAGCATATTATTTCAGAGCTGCAAAAGGCTGACATGATAAAAAAGAATGTGTTTTATGAGACAAAATAGCAAAATCAAACTATAGAGATTCCTTTAGAAGGCTAAACTCTAAACTTGAAATGGGATGGACAACATTCAGAGAGATGCAATATTTATTTCTTATATGCACTTTGATTCAGATGGTATTTTTCTCATAACAGAACTGGAAAACAGCCTGAAGGACAACTGAAAAGATATCAGAGATTTCAGCAACATAAATATGAAGATTTGCTTACACTTGCTGCTGTGAACAAATTGCATATAGATGTAAATTTGTATGGATAAATTAAACGGAAATATGGGACTCATTTGTACAAAACTACAATATGTTAAAAAAGCACCATAGATATATAAATGTATTAGAAATGAATATAAATTTATATATATAGTGTGTGTGAGTATATGTATATTTACATTAGATTGTATATAGAATTGTATGTTTCAACATTATCTTAATTTCATTTTAAGTATGCCAATTAGTGTACATTTAAAGTGTCAATAAAGTTATTCTAAGTTTACTTTATATTTTTTTCTGGTCTTGAAAGAATTTAAAGTACTTAATATATATTTTTATTATGTGTCTTTCTTTTTGTGTTTTTATTTTTTTCTATTTCTATTTCAAACACAATAAATTTTTTATTAAATATAATTTTATTTAAAGAAGAAAATTAATATTAGTAGGAATGCTTCAGAAATGCCAGTCAGGGAAAGCAACAAAAGAAATCTGAAATTGAATGAAGCTTGCAAATAATGCTGTTGCAAAGAAACAATACTTCCCTAGAAATATGGATAAAATTACATCTAAATGGAGCAGTACAATAACACAGAGATGCAAGATCCAAAACAGACGGTCACGACCGAAGGAAAAGCATCCTATACGGATACAGCAAAAGTACTCAAGGTTTACCACAGAACCTTACCTTAACCCGGAATCGAATCATGGCCAGACGTACACAATGCCCCAAACAGGCAGGTGGAAGGAACCAGGCTCGTGGTGGTGGGGTACCTTTGTTGCCCACATGCCCTGCAATTAGCTGAGCTGTCTGTCTCTCAGCCTGGGCCTTCCTGGCCCACTCAGGCAGCCTCTCCTTTCCAAGCCCTCCATTGAAGATGACAGCTAACTCCAGGCCACCTTGGTAGAGGCAAGCCTGTGAAAGGGCAGCCAGGTAACCCACCATGGCATTCCACTGGCCTCCACACACCCAGTCTGTCTGGTAGCCCCCGTATAGACGCTGCAAAGCAGAATCAGCATCCACCAGCAGCCGAGCTGGGCATGGCGCTGGGGGTGCCAACCCCCCTGCAGGCTGGGAGTGTGGGTAACCACCAACCATGGGTGCCAGCCCCGGCGCAGCCCCGGCAGGATGGGGATAGCCGGCTGGTGGGTGGAAGGTGGTACAGTAGGCAGGGCCCCCGCCTCCACGGCCCCCTACAGCCCGTGCCAGTTTCAGGAGGTCCACGGGCACCACTGCCCCCGGGCAACGCTTTTCCACGAACTCCTGGAAGCCTTGCACCCCCATGGCTGTGCACCGCGGTGGGGATACGGCCCACTTCCACTGGGGCAAACCGGGAAGGCTGAGGGGCTGGCACCCCGAAACCAGGACCTGGCACAGTCCAAGCTGCTCCAGCTCCTGGGGCTTCGCTTCTTACAGCTCCCAGATCTCAGGGATGGGTGCAACCGCCATGTTGTAGCTTTCTTCTTCTTCTCCTCCTCCTCCTCCTCCTCCTTCTCTTGCCTCCTCCTTTTCCCAGTTTGGGCAGTAGCTCACCGGGAGTTGTAGTTTTATTTTTATCCGCTATCTATTAGTCAGCACAGAGCGGGACTACAAGTCCCGAAAGAACGCAAGAGCCACCATGTTGTAAAGTTTTCTTCGAGGTTTCCTGGAGTCGCATGGATTTATGGGGTTTGTAGTCCCATTAAAGAAAAGAACCCCCGTCACATCGGCGTCAGCGGCGGAAAAAGTAAATTAAAACTACAACTCCCGAGGACTTCAGAGATCCACGTGGTGTTTTTTTTTTAAAGAACCCGTCTTCAGTGACGTTATACGGCCACATGCTAGATGCGGAAGTAAAAAAAAAAAATGATTCCAAACATGGTTTTGAAAGTACTACAACTTCCAGCAATCTCCGAGCATTAACGTAAATCCGTCCTGAATTATTTTTTTCTCTGCCACGTAGATACCCTCCACCGCCCCTCGGGAGCATGGCATAGTTCTGCACTCAGGATGTGGCACACAGCCACCTAAGAAGGGAAAAGAACTATTCAAGCTATTCGAGCGGCGCCTCCGCCATATTAGCATGGCGCTTGGCATGCTGGGGGATGTAGTCCGTGGGGGTGACAGACTACATCCAGGGTTTCGGAAGGGGTTCCTCCCTCCCTGGTCCCCAGAGCGTCGTCCCAGGCGCCATGTTGAAAGGAAGAGCGACATGATTTTCAGCCCTCCCCCTTTTCGCGTCCTTTTCCTTAAAAACTCGCGGGAACAAACCGATCCTCCCACGCAGTCTCGCTTACTCGGGCGTAACCATCCCCCCCTCCCCCCGGAAGGCGGCGGAACAGCTGGTTTTCATCAGCCTTGCGATGTCTGCCACGTTTTGTGAAGGCGGGAAACGAAGCGGGCTCCGCCTGGTCGCGCAGAGCAGAGCGAAAAACCGCCGGATTCCAGCCGCGGCCCTGAGCCGAGGCCGTTCTCGCTCTGCTCTCGAAATCCTTCGTCTCGAAAGGCCGTTTCATCTGGCGGTCACGTCTCGGCACTCTCGGGTGTATATAGTCTCTCCCCCCCCTCCACTCCTGGCTTCTCCGTATCAGACGACCTTGGCAATGCATCTATTTCCCTTTAAAACGTTCCAGCGAATGAAACCGGGGACGGCGCTGGCGTTCTGCTAAGTAACATCGGATGTCAGGAGCGGCAGGATGCGCTCTGGCTAAATGTGAATTGTTTCAACGCTCACAGCTCCTTCGCTGTATTTTCATAATTATAGTAACCTTGAGTCCTTCCGGAGATAGGGCGACATATAAATCCCAGCTTTCCCAGGAGGAGAGAGAACTTTTTATTTAAACCACCAACCACACGTCATAGAATCGCCAGGACCCACCAGTTATTACAGATTGTTCTCATTTGTACACCTCACAGCTTCTGACTTCAATTTTAATTTAAATATGCCTGCTTCTATCGAGGTCATTATGTCCCAGCTTTTAGGGCATCCTTCAATTTATTAGATTTTTATCCCATCTTTATTACTTTTTTTTATAAATAACTCCTCATGCTGAATGGTCTTTCCCCCCATAACAACAACCCTGTAAGGTGGATTAGGCTGAATGTGAGTGACTTGCCCAAAGTCACCCAGTCTGAAGTAAATTTAAAGACTTCCTATCTGGTTTTCTTCTGGATTTCTTATTTTCCTCACGAATCTAGCCTGTGTTATTGGAATCCTGTATTGTTTGGTTTGACTTAGCATGTAGTGCAAACTCAAATCACTCGGAATTGCAAACCATAACTGATTAGCGTTATGAGTGAAGTGTATGTGCATTTTATTACTTGTTGTGTAACTAAATTCTAGAATAATAGCCATTTAAAAACCTTGTATAAAAAAGCAATGAAGGCTTTGCAGCACCTTAACAACAATCTCAGAGCCTCTGTGGTGCACCAGGATAAGTGCTTGCAGCCAGCTGCCAGCTGCCTGAAATTAGGGCAAGTTCTAATCTCTCCAGGCTCAAGGTTGACTCAGCATTCCACCCTTCAGAGGTGGGTAAACAGAGGACAGATTGTTGGGGGCAATAAATTGACTTTGTAAGTCAACAAGCTGACTTTGTAAAACACCGCTGGGGGGGGGGGAAGCCCTCATAAGCAGTTCTATACAAAGAATGAAGGCGATTGCTAGAGTGTATTGTAAGCCGCCTGGAGTCCCCAGAGAAGGGCAACATAAATGAAAATTTAAAAAAAAAAATTAAAAAAATGTTGTAAGAATGGAGAATAATCCTTGGCTAAATTACCCCACTATCACCCACTAAATCTTGCCTAGTTCATGTTAAAAGTGGTGACAGGAAGACAACTTTTTGTTTCCTTTTTTTTTATGGCAGGTTGTAAATTTGGATAAATAAGTACAATTACACCCTTAGAAAGGTATGATTTCTGCTGCAACATGCATTTCAGAAACACTGAATGTGTTTTAGCAATAAAGACTAGGCATTTTTTTCCCAACACAGCCTTTATTTTCCTTTGTAACAGTTTAAAAAAATATTTGTTAATGGTTGTGTACAAATGAAGTCAACTCACAGCTTGCAAAAATAATTTTAAAAACACATGGAAACAACTGTTGATAAAAGACATTTGTTTTCTATGATAAAGATTTAGGGCTATGTTTTTTTTAAAAATTGAATGGGATGCCCCATCCATGTTGTAATGAACCGGTCACCCACATTCTGTGTTCAGTCAGAAACATCTTAGCTTTAATGCCAAGTTGATGGGTTCAAAGTAAGTCCTATGATGTTACATTAAGATATAGTTCACATAGAGACATAAAAAAATTCCTATTTCTGAAAGTGAAACATTGCCAATGTGTGTAAATCTAAGGAGACATTTATTCACAGGATATACCTGATCATGTCATACATTAGGCCCACATGCTCCTCAGTTATTTCTAGCAAAGAATAAGGGAAAACAAACAGGCCTATCTTCAAACAGGTTACTTTTTTTAAATAGAGAAGTCTAGAAGTTTGTTGTATTAGAATTTTTAGAACCACAGCATCTCCAATGTGACCACCAAACCAACTAGTGATACTGTGTGGCCTAAATTAACCATAACAATGAGCCACAAGCATCATCCTGCTTTGGATGCTTTAAAAGGTGGAACAGAAGCTGATTAGCTCCTTAGCAACTAGGAGCAAGACAGTAAGACTCATAGTTTGCTCCATTATCCAGCTGCTCATGTATGTAACTTCATGTATAACAGAACCTGGATGTACATTTCTATAACTCAAAAATACTATTTTTCTTCTCACTTGCTGTCCTGCACTTACCATATTTGTCACTGGAAATGAGAGAAAAAATAGCTTAATAAAATGCTGGACAGATAGCCTCAAGGGATCTGCTAGTTTTAAAAGGGAACAACATGTTCAGACTTCGACAGGGTGTTTTGTAGTTTATTGCCTATCACTGAGGGCTGCTTAGTATTTGGTATGTGTCACTACAGAAAAACCATCTGCCATGTTGTAAAATATGTGGTACTTGCTATATCTGTATTCCTCTGAGAATTGGCTTCCCAAGCAATACTTTATTACTGTACCAGCAAGGAAATAATGACATGAAAAAATTAGGAAATATATCCTATAATTATTGTAATAGAAGGAACAAACTATTAAGTGATCAAATTCTTCCAGCATGCTAAATGCCATAACTGCTAATTGGCTCAGTTCCATTAACTTCAAGGAGACATATTTGTATGTACACAAAGAAGTTAATTAAAAACATGTATGCTAAGATTCTTGTTCATTACAGTTTATTTCTAAGGAGCTAGTAGTAGAATCATAATATGTATATATTGGGAGCAAGTGTAACATTTGGTTCTAAGAGTTAATTATGCTGTTCAAAATTATCACAATTCTTTTTTTTTAAGGGCAATGATAAAAATTGGATCCCCTAAAGTAAGTTTGTCTTTCTACCCTTTAGCTATATCAGTTTTGAAAGTGGTTTATCTTGAAAATGTAATCTGGAAACATGACTAGAATTTTTATAGCAACGTTTCTGAATCTGAGAATTAAAAAGGAACATATGAGTTTATTGCCTGAATGTGGTTTCATGTTTTGTCTCCCAAATTCACTATGTAAAGTCTCTTTGCCAGTGAAACACATCTGATCCTTTACACGTTGCAAAGATGTGAATCCATGTTTGGTATTCTCCCTCTTGCACACATATTTATGTGGGTCTTAATGTCAGCACAAATTGTAACAGGATGTATCAAGGATTGAACAGCAACCCATGTTTTTAGCATTAAATCATGCTTGAATCTAGGGCTAATGTAAACAGAAAATACAATATGCTTAGCAGAAAGGAAGGGTAAAAGGAATTTGTGGTGGAACTGTTTAGCCTAAACCTACCATCTGTATGGTCTCTCTCCCACTGATCCATCAACTTCAGTTAAGAGCTAATACCTAAGAAATTTGTCTACAGTTCTTCCAATCAGTGTAAGAAATTCTTTTCTAAAGAAAATCTTGTTTTTCCCATTTAAATGGTGGTACCTTGGGTAATGGAAGACGGATGAGGCAGTTGGTCACACTCCTTCCTAAGTTGCTGTAACCAGTTGGAATATAACTAGAAAAAAAATACATGGAGCTGTTCTTTTTATTCATCTGTCATTATGTTATGCTCAAGTTGATGGATAAACTTGTGAAATCTTCTTTGTGAACATTAAACATCCTCCTTAAAACAATAAACAGAATGAACTGTTGTGCCAAGTTAGAAAAAAAATGGGGAGGGGGGAGAGTGAAAGGAAAAAGCATGTGTCAAAACACTGTATCCAATTTAAACAGACAGAAACAGTAGAACATTGTTTATGCCACAGCCTAGATTTAAATAGCACTAACAAATGAGGTAGGTAAGAAACATGAAATTTCAACAAAGAAAACAATTCAGTTTGAACACTACTAAAAATTCACAAAGTTATTAAAATTATACATTCCATTCATATCATACAAGCTCAGGCTCAAGCTTCACAGCAGAAAAGTGCCTTCCAAAACATCCCCCAAAACCAAATTCATAGTTTGATTTCTTTTAAAGAGGGTCCATGCTTCAAAGAGAAACACAATGAAAAAGCAACAGGGATGAGAAGAATAACTGGGCAGTAAATGTTTCACATTAAATGCAGAGACTCAAAAATACATAAACATATGTTTCCTCCATTGCCTGTGGTTTTACATTAGTTTCAAGGCGCAATCCAACTTCTCTCATCTTTTCCCCAAGCCTAAAGATATAATACTAATACCGGTATTGCCTGTGTTTACATTTTCTGAACTCTGGCCACTGGAAACAGGAAGTAAACTTTATAAAAGGATGCCACTCCATCTCTCTTCCCCTCCAGTGTAACACAATCTCATTATGCTTTTCCACTTGAAAAAAGAAACTCAGTACATAATTATGTGAGATCATGTGTTCTATATTGGTAAGGCTTATGAAAATAATAAGCAGGGGAAAGTATAGATGTTATTATCAGCGGCAACCACTTAGCATCTAATTCCATCTTAAACTGAAATCACAGATACACTGTTTTGAATAGATTTGGCATCAAACTGTCAAACAAGTTACTTCATGAATATCGCTTTCACCCTCTTATCATTAGAAAGATAAGCCAAATAAGGATTTCCCAACTCCTCAAGGCTTCAAAGACAGCCTTCTCCTGTCAACTGTAAAACTGGATTCTTTGCAGGATTTCTAATTAAAGCAAGAAAAGACTAAATGCAAAATCTAAGTTTTACTTAAGAGGCATTTTCTTCACTTAACTCTAGCTACCCACGTACAGAAAAAAGGAATCAGGTCTGTTCTCATTGTTTGCAAAATGGGTATTATGCCAAATTACTGCTTAATTTCAATACCAAGTTATTTCTGAATTCCACCCAAGAAGGAAAGGAACTATGTATGTTAAACACAGTTAATCCTGTAAATTAAGGTTTATTTCCCCTTGCCTACTGTTGTTCAGTTGTATACTTTCCTGATATTAAAAAGACCCAGGCTCCATACTTTAAAATAGTATAAACAGGATTTTAATTTTTTTGTGTAGCCTAATTTGACCTAAGTGAGGTATTTTCAGGGGTATTCTATTATAAATGAAGGGTTTTTTTTTTTACATAATAAACTAAATAAAGCCTCATGTCTGTACTTGTGATGTCTACATTTTTCTAAATAAAGAAGCAATATATATTGTAATTCTCAACTGAGACAAACTACATCAGATTATGGGTTATGTCAGTTCTACTTGAAAATCAGGAATTGCATTAGAAACAGCATAGACAAGGCAAGAGGTACACAATTTTTCTCTTCAAAATTGCTTTTTGCAAGTGGGAATACCCTGGTTTCAAAATTTCACCAAGAGAAAAGCAGCAAGGAGAGGCTATTTTATAAAGTAGGGAAGGTAGAAATTCAATGTATGCACAGCACTCTAAACTGACCCTGTCCTCTACAGAAAATCAGCAGCAATGTAACCCTGATATGTAGAGCTGGTATTGCTACACTGGTTTCCCTCCAACACTGAAGTACACTCTACAGTTTAACTCAATAATCAGGATTGCACAAATGCACCAGTGTTACACCACATTTCCACTTCATAACAGAAACACAATTCATATATTTGTGTGCCTGAGAGAGCTAAATGGGCCAAGGATCCTTCATAAAGATAAACCAATCTTTAAGACCACCATGGGTACCTTTCTAGCAGCTTGCAGTTTTATGAAGATTATGTTACATAACAACCAACTAGAATACAACATTTTGTGCTTTCCTACAAGTCAAAGTGAATTGCTGACAAAGGGTTTATTTTAAAGACTTTAAAGTGGGAAAATATTAAAAGATGGAAGCAAATGTCATGCAATCAACTGTTTACTTTGTCCCGCCCCCCTTCCTTATGGAGCAGATTATAAAGGCACGGATGGGGCTGTAGGAAGAGGCATATTCATCTCTCAACTGCTCTGAGTGGAAAAGGTTTCTGCTCATGCAAATACACCACTGATTTTCCCACAAATCATAAGCATGCCTTTTTTTTAAAAAAAAATAACACTGTTCTTGTCTAAGTTCTTCAAACTGAAACTTTCTTTAAGGTATGTATGATTTTCCTGCTGCAAATCAGCAATGTACTTTTCAAGCATCAAAAGGCTATAACTATTTTTTTTCAACTTTCCAGTAAAAATCTGAAAAGATACTAAGATTATCCATTACAAGGCACTGCAAATCTTTGCAGGCAGAACAAAGAGGCTGCATTAAACAATGGAAGCAGAATCTTTGTCCAGAATGCAGAGGGGAGAAATAGAGTCTTATATCACTAAACTACAGATGCTGTTTTACAAAAAAAAAAACAAAAACAAGAAGTAACTGGTGTCTGAAACTGATTTAAATAACAACCCAGATATTCTTGGCCACAGTACTATTAAACCAACAGTACATTAAATTTGGATTTAAACATGGCCTTTTAGATAAAATTCAACTACTTGAAGTTTGAATACTTTGTCTTAGTTTTAATGAAATTAAGCCTCCTTCTATTGCTTGCTCAAATATCAGACAGCTGCAAAAATGGCAGCTATCTTATAATATCCAAAAGACAATAATTTAACTCTGAATTTTAAATGAAGCATGGCAATTTTCATTCCAGATTAATGAAGGGGGAAAGTGAGCTAGATGTTATTTCAGCAAGTGCTTGAAAGACCTGCAACGACAGAAGCAATCTCTGAGCATACATAAGAATAAAATTTCTAACAAGAAAGGGATAAACTGATTATGTATTAGAGAGAACAAGGAATGTTAGCTCCCGTGAATTATGGCCTCCCTCATAGTTCACAGCCAATTAAGTTAAACATGTACCATTAAACTAAGCTAATTCTCTATCAAGGTGAAATCATAACAGCAATCTTCACGTGGCAGCCGAAATGTACCGCTAGTTGATAAAATTAATGATTATATGAGATATATATCTCCAAGGGAGGATGCCTTTTTATTTAGCAATTTTTTATATCTTTTACGGATTTTGAACTGGTAAATTTTAGACTTTTCTTTGCATGACATCCAATTAGCAGCACTAAAAAAACAGAAAGCCTGCCAAATGGGATTCCAGCACCATATCCTTACTGCCATATATACCTGTAGAACTTTCTTAATTTGTAAATGTGAAGATGGGCTGCTTAATCTTGCACCTTGGTAATCAAATTCAGTAGACACTAAAACCTTTAATGCTCTGAGAAACAACACTAGCCATCTAAACTAGGAGACTGTATTTCACTAATCTGCTGTAAGGCAATCCATTAAATGCAAAAACTATGTGCACTAGACCCTGTTTCAATTTATAATCATTTTCCAACAACCAAAGAAATGCTGAACATGGACCACAAATGATGCCAAAATGACCAAGATGAGACAAGTTTTTAAAAAAGGCCCACAATAATCCCCCAGCCCTAGTTCCCACCCTTTCCAATGCTACCTCCTCCCCCCACCCATTCCATAATATAAGATTTGTATCATCTGCAAAATAAGCTTTAAAAAAAAGAGTACCAAACACAGGTACAATAAACCAGGCCAACATTCCAATGTATCTACTGAATACAGTGTGTGTAAGGACATCTAGTTGCATTCTACCAATAGTTCTGAATTGTCCGGAACAGCTTTCCCGAATCAAAGGGAAGGCAGCAACTGTATGCCTCTTCTTTCAGAAGTGCTTCAATTTCAAAAGGCCTATCTCTGGGACAGAGGAAGGAAGAGTTTACGATAGAATTCAACTAAACAAACTACAATCAATTTCTTTTTTTTAATCCTTAGTTAGCCTGTAGTCTGAGCTGCCAATAAAAATAAGTGGAAATGTAACAATAATGCAAATATAAATGTCACTCTTCTCTGCTGATCCCTTCCATTCTGTAATTCAAATGCTAGTAAGTGTTTAATCCAAGAAGAGTTAACTACCAACTTCAAAAAACAGTTGTCACAAAAGCAAACAGGGGCTACGGGGGGAGGGAATGACAGGGAAGGCTTGTTAATAAGCAGCACATGGCATGCTGTCCATCTCAGGAACAAAGAGATGTACAGGCCAAAGCTCTCTCAAGTACTTAAAAAATCCCCTAAAGAAAATGAAATCAAGTATTCAAAGAGGAGAATGCAAACACAACCTCCTACCATTCCCACATCACTGCACTGGGGAATTCACCCCCAAATCCAGGCAGCAGAATGCAAGGCAGAGGAATGGAGTCATGAGAGATAGGCACAGTTCCCATAACTAGCATTCTTTTGCTTATCCATCTTCATTTGGGACTCGGGGGAATGGGAGCTGGGTTTTGCACGGGTGATGCTGGAAATGCTGGCATGCTGATCCCTGGTTGAAAGGGTCCCACTGTCTGGGCAGGGACCACGACAGATTGTTGAGTTGTCCCAGAAATGCCCATCCACTGCACTGGGTAAGTTGTTCCTGCGATGGTGTTATACTGGCACAAATGTGGTATTCCATATGGCGACAGTGTGCCAGAAAAGGGTGACAGGGGAAGTCCTTGGGGTAAAGCAGCTGGTACAGTCCCGCGGATCTGGGAAAGTGAGGAAATCCATGTGGAGGTGTAGCCCACAGTAGATGTTGTTGTCTTAAACACAAGGGAAAACAGAAACTATTTTAAATGCAAGGAAACATACAGTATCTACTAACAGAAGAGCATGGAAGAGGACTGAAGATGCAGTGGAAAGTGCACACATTTGAACAAACGTTACCACGGAGTGGAGATTTTCACTTTCAGCTTCTAATATCCTAGTAACACTACTTCCTTTCTAAGTACCCAGCTCACCATTCCCAGAGCTATCCATAATGTAAGGCTGTGTGCAGGAGTACTGCTTTCCAATATCATTCATGCAGGGCACCTGGACTTTAAACAGGGACAATGTACTCAGAAAAAATCATCATCATCTCTTACTGGTTGTGATCTATTCAGCAAATCACAGAAAACTGAAAAACCTGGTTGAATCAGCTATTCCAGCATTTCCCTCCCCAGCCCCAGTGATCTATCAGATGTTTTTGGAAAGTTGAAATGCAGCTCATAGGCACAATAGTGTCCTCTTTTATGTCCCCCTGCCACTGTGTTATATTAGGTGTGAAACTGTGAAGAATATATAGCCTTAGCAATCTAGGGGATCTATAGGACTGAATTGATCAAATACATTTGATGACTCTAGCGTAAACACTGGTGAAAAATAGCAAGCTATTCTTAATCCTTAGAATGGACTTCCTGCCATTTATGAGAAAACTTCAGAATATACAGATAGTGAAAATAGTTTAATCAGAGGAATATGTGAAAGGTCTAAAAATATCCCATCAGGACAATGACTTTAGTTTATCTTAAAATTATCAGAGAAAATTTTTGAACACTTTAGAATTAACCATAATCTTACAATAATGTGACCCAAAATTCATCTACCTATTAACAGAATGTATTACCTATTAACAGACCACATACAAAACAGAGTTGTAGCTTTACATTGTGCCTCAATACATTGACCCTGGGAAAATGCATGTTTTCCATTTATTAACTGATGGTACTTTGTATGTATCAACTCTAAACAAATATTTTCTGTGCCTCTTGATCAATTTTGCGTATTTACTTGAAGGTACTTGAAAGCTGAACAACTTGTTTCAGATCATGCCACAAAATTTCACTAACTGTTTTGACTATTCTAAAACACTTATCATTCTGTGGTAGATTTTACTTGTGAGTTCCTAATTCTAGTTATAAATGAAGTTCATCTACTATTAGATGAAGATCAAATTACATTGTAGGTCATCAACAGTGTAAATTTACACTGAAGGGTATTCTACTATAGCCAATACCTTACCATACAGGTGTCAAACTTGCACCATCACATTGCCGTCACGTGACATATCGTGATGTATTTTCCCCTTCACGGAACTGGAGTAGGCGTGCCCTGCGTGTGATGCATCCAGCCTGTGGGCTGCCAGTTTGACACTCCTGGCCTACCAGGCTCCTTTGAATTGGGGGGGGGGGGGTAATTGCAATTTCCAGATCTCCCTTTGATTGCAGCAGTTGGGAATTTGGGAAGTTACAAACCCAGCACATCTGGAAGCTATCAGATTGACAAAGGTGAATCTAATACACCACAAATTCTAAACCTTGTATGTAAAGACCTCTTACCTCATATACTTTGCTCCAGCTATCAGTATCCAGCCGGTGCTTGTTCTGCTTGATTTGGTTGAGGCTTGGCTTGATGAGGGAGTTTCCCACCTTTTCTTTAGTCCAGTCATCCACCAGTTTATGCAAATCATCCGTGAACATTCCTTTTTTACTGGCTGTTGTCTGCTGACAAGAGGCGGTGCTACTCATGATGCAGAGTTGTTCTAAGAAGAAGCAAGGTTTTAGAAGGTATTCTCCAAGCAGTTGTATCAAAACATTGAACCTGGGTGACAAGCAACTTCTGAGTCTTGCAAACCATTTCTTGCCCTATTTGTGGTCTGGAAAAGATCTTCCAGTATCATATTGTTGTCCAAAGAGGTGGGGATGAACATATTTGCCCATTTTTAATTTTATTAGGGATGACAAGACTGGGTGGTTTTAAGGGAGGGAAGGAGACAATTTAATCTCCTCAGAATCTTGCACTTCTATCCTTAAAATTTCCCCAAATCCCCCGAAGAAAGAGACTATCATACAAGCAAAAATCAGCCACTTTGCCAACCAATTTCAGCTACATAATCTGTCATGATGGGGACCTATATGCAGACTCTTCCTATCAACGTATATGATTCCTGTTTAATCATAAGACTTACAGGCTGCCTCAGTCACAGTGGGAACTTTTCATAGTAACTTACAAAGTAAAAGAAGCAGTAGTATAACAGTGTATCTATTAAAGTATTCACATATCTGTGACATACTTCTATGTGAGAAGGACGAGCGAGGGAAATGACAATAAGAAAGCAAATTTAGCATCTGAATTGAATATTTGCAAATACCTTGATTAGTTTCTGCTTGTGAACAGCTTTGATGCAGCAAATGGGCCTGAATGCTCAATTGATAATCAATCACAGAGGCAGCAGTGGTTGCACAACAGCATTCTGGGTGGCAGAGAAGAGTGAGATAAACAATAAGAAGCAACTAAAATAGCATATGCAGTAGGCTGGGTGTGGAAATGATGACGAAGGCATGGATTGCATTCAGAATCAATATGCTTAAATCTGTTTAGGAGAATTAGGTTGAAAACAGTTCACTGGAGGAAAAAGGGCAGAAAGCCAGGTAGCAAACAGGAAAGTCTTAAAAGGGTTTTGAGTTGGCAGGCATAACCTTAACAAACAATATGAAATCCTAGGGATTCATCCACAGACCAGTGAATTCAACTTTTGTGTTCTGAATTAGGAAACCCCTGGCCAATCCTCAAAAGGGCCCTTAGTTTTGTGACATACGGCTCCCACTTGCATTTCCTTACCAGCAGCGACAATGCCATTGTCGACATGAGAGTGAGATTGTGGCCGGCTGCGCAGCTTGCTTTTGAAAGATTTAGGCCGCCGCGGGGATGACAGTTGCAGGGAGATGTCAGAGGATTCTGACCTGCTATCTTTGATGGAGCGGAGACGTTCATATAGTTCCTGCAACTCCCTGTTCTGTTGAACTTGCAGGCTGACTACTTCCTGGATGTGCCTTCATGGAAACAGAGGAAAAGAAGAAAAACTTGGCAAGGCGTAAGTTCTCAGTGACTCTGTCACCTCAAGAGTCACCTCCCACTGGAAAGTAGGGAGCATGAAACTACTTGGCTCTAGGCCTATGGCCTCTTTACTCTCAGCTTGCTTACTCAAGATGCGAGGAAGAGACGTTTCATGACATACTACTGCATGGGATGAGATCATCCCCCGGAGGCAGGAATGCTGGACAAGGGATCCCAGTCAGTGCTCTTTTTTTTTTTTTTAAAATCCCATTTATATCCCGCCCTTCTCCGAAGACTCAGGGCGGCTTACAAAGTGCTCAGCAACAGC
>JANHFR010002055.1:102716-122114 GCA_032468015.1 Mimophis mahfalensis | reverse complement strand
GGGAAAACCATCGCCTTGACTATACGCACTTTTGTTGGCAGGGTGACGTCTCTGCTTTTTAGTATGCTGTCTAGATTCATCTTTTCCACACATTGCTAGCACAGTAGGAATCTGTAATATGTGACAGTATGCTGAAATATTAATATAACACATGAAAAAGCTGATAGCTAGCTAATATTCCTTTAAAGAAGAGCATCCTACTAGTGAATTGTTCTTAGCTCCATATAGGCCTTATGTTTGAGACTGACTGATTCTATTTGCCTAATATATAATTTAGAATTTTATTCTTTGACTTTTGTTAAAGAATGTGCAAAACTCGCTTCTGTAAAAATAAAGCCCAACAAATGCAGAGAGCAATTAAAGATTACAGAATTTAAAAACGAGATTGAGCTGAATAACTGAGTGGTATAGAACAGATAATTGAATATGAATCCAAAGTGCACTATTTGAAATAAAAGCATAGATTGAGAGTATGTGCAGAGATGTAAGGTATTATAATTTGGTATCTTTGGCAGTGATGGACAGTCTTTGGAATATGCAAATCTTGAGAGATACCAGTGTAGCCATCTTAACTACTACCATTCCATAGTTGAGGGCATTCAACCATCACTGAAGGACTGAGATAGTAGAAACTGAACACTTTTTAATAAAATAGCTTGGACAAAGGTGGAATTCAGGCTGCTTTTCCTTTCGGTGTATGTGCACTTGCATAGCTTCTGAGTTGCAACAATACATGGCAACCAATGCAATCTTTGGCCCCATTATATTTCCAATTTCTGTCTAGATGCTTTTTAACGTAGTCATAAACGATAACTTTCCTGTAAAATGTGCATCTTGTGCCAAAAATAAGCTAAAACCTATAATTTGCTAGAAAAAAACCATAAGCAGTATTTTATATCTAATTCAATCTGGTGTGTTTTTTGAGTGAAGAGACAGGGCCCAGCATCCAGTGAGTCTACACGTTATCCCGTAATCTGAGATATTGCCCCGTAATTCAGGAAACAGTTCAGATTTTTTTTTCGCTGCATCTTATGTTTACTGTAGTCCTCCGCCAGAGAGGAGTGCTAAGGCAGAGTGGCAAAGAGGGCGAGGCTATGGAAGGGGCGGGGCGGGCTGAGCGTGGCGTTACGTGCTCGAGCCCGTGAGTCGCGCTCCTCGTTCCTGCCTCGCGAGCCTCGGTGAAAGGATTTGGCGCCAGGCGGATCTTTTTCTGCAGCTGCCGCAGCCATACGAGCCAGCCGCCTACGCCCAGACCGCATCGAGTCCCTGCCGTCGCCGCTGCCGCCATGAGCTGCTCGCCGGTGAACGTGAAAAAGTTGAAGGTGTCCGAGCTGAAGGAGGAGCTGAAAAAGCGGCGCCTTTCCGACAAGGGCCTCAAGGCCGACCTCATGGAACGGCTCCAAGCCGCGCTCGACCAAGAGGAGGCCGGGGGAGGGGGCTTAGCCACCACTGAGCCCGGCAATGGCAACATCGAGGAGTTGGGGGAAGCAGCTCCGGGCAGCGGAGGTGCCCAGGAGCAGTTGCTGATGGCTTCGGGAGGCGGAGGCCCCGACCAGGCCGCGGCCTGCGACGACGATGAGGAGGCGGAGTTCGGCGGCTGCCAGGGAGAGGAGGAGGAGGAAGAAGGCATGGAGTTGGGCGAAGAAAACGGCGAGGGGGTGGCCGCTGGTGAAGAAGAGGCGGCCGACGATCTAGAAGACGACGAGAACGGCGACGACCAAGGCTTTCAGGAGGGAGAAGATGAGGAGGAAGACGCCGCCGCCGCCGCCGGCGCGTCCACCACTAGCAGCAGCGGGAACGCCAACGGCCATGGCGCCGTGGGAAAAGAATTGTCTGGCAAGGGCGCTGTCGCTCCGGAGGCCTCGGCTTCGACTCCCGCGTCCTCGGGCCAGCCCGGCGCCAAGCAGCTTTCGCCCACCCAGCAGCCGCAGCAGCAAAAGCCCGGAGGGCCCGCTCGCCCTGCGGGTGAGTACTTCGCGGAGCCCAGATGGGCGGAGGCGGTTGGTAGCTTCTTCACGGGGTCGGGCGCGCCGCCATCTTTTTTATCGGCGGCCGCGTCAACGCGTCCTTCGGGGATTTCCAGGCCTCGCGCGCCGCGTGTTTCGGAGGGGGAGGGGCGCTTGCGCCATTTCGTGAGAGCAACGAGGAAGGGGCGCGGGGGGAAGGGCGGCCCAGAGGAGCCGCTGGGGCGCGCTGTGGAACGCGCACGAGGGGGGGTGGAAGCGTTTGTGCGTTTCTGCGTCACATCCGCTCGCGAGTCGCTGAGGCCTGGAGTTCAAACGCAAAATACGATGGAGGCGGGCGAATCCTTTTCTTCCGACGTAGGCCTCTCGCAGCGGCTTGCTCCTTCGGGTGAGGGTTACAAGGTCTCTGGAGCCGCCTTGAAATTTAATGAGCGTAAATGGTGACCGAAGCCGCGAAATGGCCGCCTAGTTCTGGAAATGAAACGGAAAGCGGTGGATGGTTATAGCGATGGATTGTTGCTTAGTCAGAGCGGGATTTTTGTCCCTTTGCATATATTGTTTCTAATGTACTTTATTTTTTCCTCCAAAAATTCCAAGGGGAAACTAAATCTGAACAGAAACCTGGTGAGAAAAAAAGGGGAGTGAAAAGACCACGGGAAGATCACGGACGGGGCTATTTTGAGTATATTGAAGAAAACAAATATAGCAGGTAATAAGTGGTATTTAATTTTTTTTAATGGAATACTTAAATGTTTTCTGATAGTTGGATTCAAGTGCCTTTTTTAATTAATCAGGGCCAAATCACCACAGCCACCTGTTGAAGAAGAGGATGAACACTTTGATGACACAGTGGTTTGTCTTGATACTTGTAAGTAAAAAAAGTGTGCCTCTTAAAAGGTACTTCTTTGGTAAGACTTTGAGGATCTACTTATGTTATTATCACACCAGAGGTACAATTTCTGCTTTTCTTTGAATTGATTGTTCAATGTCCCTCACTATTGTAATTTATCAAGATTGTTTAGAAATGTGCTAATGATGAAAAGCCAAATGAGAAAGTGGTGCAACTTACATAGGTGCAGATTGACTGTATTTTGTACCTATGCCTATTTTGTACCTATTTCATCACTCCTACATTCTGAAGTTTTGAGTTAGTAGGAATTACTCAATGGTACCTGGTGTAGGATTGTGGTTGTAATACACATAAAAATGTATATATTATAGAACTTTACTTGGAAAATTTACTGTAGTCATTCCAAATATTTTTATGATAGGAACATTTGAACTAAAATATCAACTGCTTCTATTCAAGTTATAGAGAAATTTTAACATATTCCCATGAAAGCCAGTATGATGTGAAATACTAATTACTGGTGAAGTTTTAAAATGCTGTTTTCTATTAAAAAGCTATAGTGGGATTTTATATTGTGGATACCACTTTCAGAGCTATAATAAATTATTAGTAAACATTGGAACAAAGCACATAAGTAAATCAGATTGTTCTTTGCTTTAGGTTTCTTCAATTTTGTCATGCTATGTTGCCCAAAATGGTTTAACTGCTGTGCGATTAAAGCTCTTTAAAAATAACTGTACCTGATATATGGAACATGGCTATTGAAGAAGAAAACTATTAACTACTTCTGTTTTATAAAAGAGCCGATTGCTTGCATATTCACTGTAGTTTTGAATGAACAGTGAGTTGAGTTTTGGGATAGAGCCACTAGATCAGTGATGGCTAATTTTTTTGACACCAAATGCCCAAGGTGCATGCACGCATCCCCAAAATGCAATGTGCCTGCACCCAACCTATGTGCGTGTGACCCCTGCTCCCCACCCTGAACAGCTGGTCGGCGGGCGGGATCTGCGCGGTGGAGGTGAGTTGGGGCAACAGCTTGCGTGCCCAGAGGGCTCTGTGTGCCACTTCTGGCATGCATGTCATAGGTTTGTCATCATAGCACTAGCTCCAGAGAGACTTAGTTCTGAGTAAGTATACGGGGCTTAAGTCCTGTTAAGGGGACAAAATTTTAAGTTTGGCATCAAAGGCAAAAATACTCTGAATACTTTAATATAAAATGATACTGCTTTGAGTGAAATGTGGTAGTATCTGTCAGAAGAAGTTGAAATTGATGAAAAATATTTTTCTCTGTACCCATATATAAATCTAGAGATACCCCACAAATTGAAAATGATATAGAAATTGTTGGAAACACAAAGAAAATAGGAAGTCTCTTAATATGATACTGTAATGATATTGGATATTGTCATTTCATACAATATGGGCAGATTAGTGTAAAATTGTAAAAAAAATAAGTTAAACATTCTAAGTTATTTTGGGAACCTAGTTTTTAGCTATTGTGTATGAATTGTATCTATAATATGATTCTAGGTTAGCATCAATTTGAGAAGTTTGGGATTATTTGTTGTTCAAAAGCATTTAAAGCGCCATTGAAAATCGTTTAACGTGACACCTAAGTTGTCTTGGAAAATCTCTTGTGTACGGTTTTAATTTTCTGCTAAATTAGATAAGCAAAGCTTACAAAGGAGCATACTCCAAAGGAAAGTTGAGCTAACTTTTGGCATTTATTTTGCTACTACTGTTGTGTCCACTATCCTATGCTGGATACATGTCAGTGAACCCACAGAAGTAAAGTTAGATAAGGAACTGCAGCAAATTATTTGCTTACTGCAACCTAATTGAAACTTTGCATTGTTATCTGAATATTGATCCAGGATGATCAACAGAACTCTGATTCACGGAGCATTAAAAGCTCTTGGTCAAAGGTAACTGCTTTGTAAATAAAGGATATGAAATAACAGGTATGAGGGCAACTTGACCGTTGACTTTTTGTGAAATTTAAGAAGAGTTTGGAAAATTTTACAAGTCATCCAGTCAGCAACTAATAAGCAGATCATTATTTTATATCCACATTTGTTTAAATGCATGACAAACACACTACCTGAGCTGCATGAAAAGAATGTAGATTCTGGAGTCAGTTTAAGTATCCTGTACATTGATTTTACTGCTTTGTTTTGGAGCTTTTACAGAGAGGTTGGCTGAATTCATTTACAGATATGTCCATGGTAATTCAGAAGTACATGCTAGTTGTTTTTATGAACCATCAGATGCTGTTCATTTTCATGTTAGAATGTACTACAACAGATTTCAACTGTATCCACCTCCCCCCCTTTTTTTGGGACAGATAACTGTGACCTACACTTTAAAATTTCAAGAGATCGTTTTAGTGCTTCTTCATTAACTATGGAAAGTTTTGCCTTTCTCTGGGCTGGAGGACGAGCATCCTATGGAGTTTCAAAAGGAAAAGTCTGTTTTGAGATGAAAGTAAGTGAAATTAATAGTGGTGTTAGGTGCTCATTGACGCTGAAAGTATTTTTTGCTGAAACACAACTTTAAGGCAAGGCAAAGAAGATACCTGACGGTAGTATGGATATGTACTAGGGTTAATTAAAAACCAATACTTAGAATATAATGCCCCCTTTACTTTTAAAGAAAAAGCTAAACAGAAGAGAAGGATTGGTTCTTGGAAAGAATGTATATGATTAATATTAAATTTAACATCAACAGTTTATTAAAATAATTAAAATGTGGATTTCCGTGTAACAAAAAGCATCATCCTTACACAAGAGGAAATTTGTTTCTGAGTTCAGGTTTGCAAAAATAACAAGAAACTGTCCATGCAAATAACAGTTGTGTTCGATATACATATAGCATGAAAAGTGGGGAGGAAATATGGGTGTGTCTGGCTGAAATTATGAGGAGAAATCCCTGGTGGTGTAATAGATTTTTTAGCGGTTTGCATTGTCAAAACTAAATTTCTATTTTCTGTGGAATAGGTAACTGAAAAAATTCCTGTTAAGCATCTGTATACAAAAGACATTGACATACATGAAGTGAGAGTTGGCTGGTCACTAAACACAAGTGGGATGCTGCTTGGTAAGACTTTTTTTCTCATTTTTCTGTGGAGTTAAGCTCTTGCTGTTTGGAGATGAGAGCGGACAAACAGTTTTTTAAAAACTTTGATAAATTATAGCCTGTTTGGAATTAGATAAATTTATTATATAAATAAAATATAATTAAGTGTACCTATGGTAGTTGGCCAGTTAGGTATCTCTCCCCCCCAATATTAGCTAAACATTTTATTATTGGGTTCACTTAGTAACGGGAAGATTACTAAGAGCACACAAAAGCTGCTTGTATGTGATCTGCCATATTTTATAAACATGCTAGGGTTTACAAAACTTTGGTTTTGAATTTTTCAGTTGCATTGGTGTTCTTACAAAGTTGAAATATTCATGGATCTGATTTGCATCTGAAGCTAGATTTTGTAATCACAAGTCAAAATGAAATGTCCAAGACACACAATACAGGGATTATTAAAGTGTTATAAAATCAACATAAATTACCAAAAAAAGGTTTTAAAAACTTTCACTTTTGGAGGTGGTTCTGCATTGGAATATAGAAAGTGTAGCTTCTATGTACAATAATACATAATTACTGGTGAGTGTGAAAAATATTTTTTCAGAGGCTGGGGTAGAATGCTAGAGAATCTCTTTGGATAGAAAACAATGGAGTTTGTTCCATTGGTGTAGACATTTTAACACTCCTCCCTGTCAAAAAACTATAACACCTTTTCTCCAATATATAATGTGCCTTGTGCCATTAGTAGTAAGTATTTGTGTTTTCTACACTTTGAAAGCCTCATTTGCAATTGTTCACATTTATATTAGGTGAGGAGGAATTCTCTTATGGATACTCCTTAAAAGGGATAAAAACATGCAATTGTGAGATTGAAGATTTTGGTGAGAAATTTGATGAAAATGATGTGATCGGATGTTTTGCTGTAAGTTGTTTTTATCTTATCGGGGTTATACATGTTCTATATTTCCTGTTTTGTGTTTGTGTAATTTTTAATAACTGGAACAACTAACTGGATAACTATTACAGTAATGAAAATTTTCTGGTAAATTTTTGAAAGTTCCCTTTCCTTTAAACCTGCTGAGCCTACCCTTGTGCCATGTCATTCCAGAGATGGTTTCCACAAATAAATCCTCTGAACTGGAAGTTATTGAGATGTTCCAGAGATGAATATTAAAAGATTATATTTCATCTGGAACCTCATGTCTTTATTCCTTTTGTTTGGTAAATGTACTTGATAGCACTGAACCGCTTTGAAACAGGATAGTCGGGGAGGAGGTATAGCATTGTCTAAAGTTAACCAAAACACTCCTAAATAGAGGTGAGGAGGAGGTCTCAGACTCTAATGTTTCTCTAGTTTTGTTACAGCTTTACTTGACCAAATTTACTGTTAAATCTTAATTAGTAATCTGTTTAGATGTACGGGTTCTTTCTGATACCTTAAACAACTGAGGAATTGCCATTATGTTAATAAAGTATTTTTTGTTATGGCAGAATTTTGATGGTGATGAGGTGGAACTATCTTACTCAAAGAATGGGCAGGACCTTGGAATTGCTTTCAAGATCCCTAAAGAAGTCCTTTCTGAACGGCCCCTTTTCCCACATGTCCTCTGCCATAACTGTGCAGTGGAATTCAACTTTGGCCAGAAGGATGAGCCTTATTTTCCCATACCAGAGGGGTATACATTCATCCAAAATGTTAATGTGGAAGATAGAGTTAGAGGACCCAAAGGACCAGAACATAAGAAAGAATGTGAAGTAAGTAATAGCTCATTTTTGAACTAATACAAAAAGGTTGTGCTTTCAGAAGGGAGGATTGTTTTTTAACCTATTATGTCCTGCGATGCTTAGGGCGTATAACACAAATCAAACATTTGGGTAGATAATGAAGTGGTGGGGTGTTTTTTTTTAGGCCTTATAATTAATATGACTAAATTTTCATTAGGTGGTCATGATGATTGGTTTGCCTGGGGCTGGGAAGACTACATGGGTCACCAAACATTCATCGGAAAATCCTGGAAAATACAACATCCTTGGAACAAATACTATTATGGACAAAATGATGGTAAGATATTACTGTACTAATTTATTGCACAATTTTTATATATAGCAACTTCAGATTGTTCTGAATAGTTTGGCAGTGAAATTACAGGTCATTTGGTTGATCAGTTGTGTGCTTTTCATTGAGGATGTGATGTTACTGGAAAGGGCAGGGACAGTTGTTCAAGTGAGTTGGGAATACACGAAAATGCTCATTCCTATATTTGGAAATGTGGCTGTTAAAAGTGTTTCAGGTTCTTGACTGAAAGATAATATTAAAATTATCCTGGGTGTTCAGATGAGACGGTTCTTTTTGAATATTTATTTGACATTCCAATAATTAGTGTTTCTGATTTGAAAGATGTTGCAACTGGCTAATCAAGTTGACACTTAGAAACGAAATTGGGATAGCATGTTTAATTTTTAAGATTTGGTATCTTTAGGGAAAGGATAAAGTGGTTTTATTTTTGACATTTTAATTTATTAAGCTTAAAATGGGTAATAAAGTAAACTTAAAGTCAGTAATGATACACATGCTACTTTGATTTTTTGATTTTTATAGGTTGCAGGTTTTAAGCGGCAAATGGCTGACACTGGAAAACTTAACACACTGCTTCAAAGAGCACCTCAGTGTCTTGGCAAATTTATTGAGATTGCTGCTCGTAAGAAACGGAACTTTATTCTGGATCAGGTATGGGGGCCAGAATTCTTTATGTTACTAATGGAATTAAGCTGCAGTTTAAGGGGCATGGAGTCTAAACTTCAGTGGGAAATAAGTATTTTATGCATAAAGTTGAAATTACAGCCATTGTTTCAAAATACAGTTAAAATCGGGGAAAATGGTTACCCTAGCATCTTGGCCTAACGTACATAACTTCCTTCTACTTGTAAACTTCATTGCATTATACATATGGAGGTGAAATCTAAGCACACTAATTTAACTTAGCTCTAACAATGACAGCTACGTGTAGTAAGTTACTGCATTTTTTTCAGACAAATGTGTCTGCAGCTGCGCAGAGGAGAAAAATGTGCCTGTTTGCAGGCTTCCAGCGCAAAGCAGTTGTTGTTTGCCCAAAAGATGAAGACTACAAGCAAAGAACACAAAAGAAGGCAGAGGTGGAGGGAAAAGATCTTCCAGAGCATGCAGTGCTCAAAATGAAAGGCATGGAACATAATCTATACTGTGTTCTAGGATGTTGAGTATCTGTTTAAAAGAATAATGTAAAATCTATAAAGATTCAAAATTTCTTGCCTTAAACAATTAATGCCTCTTTAAAAAAAACTGGAAGACTTCTGTAACTTTGTTAAGACAACACTATATTGTGTTCCCTCTGCTGCAGTCTTTAACACTATTCAGTCATGATATGCTTCATGCAGATGCACAAAGCTGTCTTGGCATTAAAGTGCCCTAGAAAACGAAGCTCAACATGTTGAGTGGACATGTGTTCCCAGTTCAACCTTATAGGGAGAATGTGTCAAGTGTTCAAGAATCTTGCTCTTAGCATCTTGAGTTGAAGATCACCTGTCTTATATTCCTTTTACATAGGAGGGGAACTGGCTTGTTCTGATGGTTTCAAAAATAAATACTGAATATTGAGGGCTCTCTGTCTTATAGGAAATTTTACTCTGCCAGAGGTGTCAGAATGTTTTGATGAAATAATCTACGTAGAATTGCAAAAAGATGAAGCCCAAAAACTTCTGGAGCAGTACAAAGAAGAAAGCAAGAAGGCCCTTCCTCCAGAAAAAAAACAGAATACTGGTTCAAAGAAAAGTAATAAAAAGAGTGGTAAAAACCAGTTTAACAGAGGTGGACAGAGAGGACGTGGTGGATTTAACATGCGTGGCAACTTCAGAGGAGGAGGTAGACAGTAGTGCAATTTGTCCTTCTATGTTCCGTATATTGTAGGAATCTTAAATGCCTGATCCTAAAGAAGTAAAGAGCTGTGAAGGGTTAACAGCTACCTATATCTACTTCCAGAAAGTTCTCAGGCTCAGACACAAGGCAATATAAGTATTTCTAAAGTAGGATAAAGGCTGCTATGCAGCTGTTGAGTATCCCTTTTGTAAAGAGTGTTTGTCTTGATACATGGTTAATAAGAAAGTGACAGGTGGTGGCTGAAAAACTTGGGACTTGTCATTTCATTACAATGATTCTTAAGGAACTCCATTTTGGGTCCTGTAGATGTTTGCCAGTTGAGGTTTGGATTCTAGTTGCAAAGTTCATGGCAACCTGGTTGTTTGTAGTTGTGTGTGCCTTTCTGGGGTAATACATGTTTTTTATTTAAAAACAACAACAATGTATGAGTAACATTTTCCCCCCACAGTCCCTGGAAATCGTGGCGGCTATAACAGGAGGGGTGGCAATATGCCCCAGCGTGGAGGTGGAGGTGGAGGTGGCAGTGGTGGAGCCATAGGCTATCCATATCCTCGCGGTCCTGTCTTCCCAGTAAGAGGAGGTGGCGGCGGCGGCGGGTATTCAAACAGAGGAAATTATAACAGAGGTGGAATGCCCAACAGAGGGAACTATAATCAGGTAATGTGTTGTTAGAACCAAGAAGATGGTCTTATTTTCTTGAATAATTTGTTTTCAGTAATCAATCAAGATTTAATGTTGCTGTGATAACTAAGCTTGGAGCCTGTTGCTGATAGTATGTCTAAAGTTTTAAAATTTATAACATTTCTGTTACTTTTACTTTGAAAGTTTTTTTCTTACATGCTTTATCACATGATTCCAGTGATCTCTAATCAAGGAATGATATCCATACTCATTTATTTGTAATGCCATTTTATGTGCAGTTGTAATCAAGATACCAAATGATTAAGATTATAAAGACATGGATGTATAATAGATGTGACCATAGAACAGTTGAGCACAAGCCACATTTAGTGTTAACACAAGTATGCAATCAGTTGGTTTCCTAATCCCTGCATTTTTTTTTTTCAAATAATGGCTATTAAGCTAAATGGATCTAGTCCTAAAATGTTACTCGTAGGGTGAATCAGATTTTTTAAAAAAAATAAAATAGTACATTTTAATCTAGAATTTTGGCAGGTTCCAAGTATATTTAGTACAATATTGCATAGTATAATCACGGCTGTCTCTAAATGGTTCATGGCTTTTGTGCTTGATAAGAAATAGCTTGTAAACCCGTTTTCAAATATACTGTGGTGTATTAGGGACATGCTCTTAGTAATAATTTAGCATGTTCTTAATAGAATTTATATCTAGCTGGAATACAAAAAACTGTTTTTCAACTATATTAGTTTTCAACAGATAACCCAATTTAACCCATTTCTTGTTTTGCTGTAGAATTTCAGAGGAAGGGGAAACAATCGTGGCTACAAAAATCAATCTCAGGGCTACAACCAGTGGCAGCAGGGTGTAAGTATGCTTCTCAATTTTAAATAATTTTTTTTGTTTTCATGTGCCTCATTATTTCTGTTTATAAGACTCCTAAGTAAGCCATTAACTTAAATTTGACATAACATTGTGTTCTCTGCTCTTTTTCAGCAATTCTGGGGTCAGAAGCCATGGAGTCAGCATTACCACCAAGGATATTATTGAATTCCCAAATAAAAATGAACTGATCCATATTTCTTCAAAACCTTCACAAGAAATCGACTGTTTTCTTTAGTAGGCTAACTTTTTAAACATTCCACAAGAGGAAGTGCCTGCAGGTTCCTTTTTTAGAAGCTTTGTGTGGGTTTTGGGTTTTGGTTTTTTTCTTTTTTTTTTGTACATTTTTAATTGCAGTTTTAAAGTGAATCTTAAAAGAACCTCAGCATTGTGCACGATGAGCGAATGTGTCAGTATTTCAGGGTTCTTACATTTTATCTGTAAAATGTGATTTTTTTTTTACCACAACAAAAGTAAAACGTTGCTTTGTATCTGGTGTCCTCTGATTAAAGATTTTTTTCTCCCCCTCCCTCCCCTCAATTTCTAGGAAACAGTCGTGAGTCATCAAAACAGAATATTTAGCAACCAGGGTATTTTGTGCCCCCTCCCCCAATACAATGTAAATAACATTCATTACACTCCATCTTCCACTCCATCCTCTCTCTAAGCAGTTTTTAGGTATGGAAGAGGGAAGAAAAATCAAAAGTCTTTTGGCAATAAAGAAAGGGATATATATATATTTTAATTTGGCAATGGTTTTTGAAGAGGCGAAACAAAGCTTAAAGCTAAATAGTGATGGTGGAGTGCACATCTAACCTGGTTGCATTTGTCTGTAGAGGCTCAACTTGTGAAGGTATATACCATCTACTTTTTCCATTGTTCTGCATTTTGATTCTGAAAAAGCTGGCTCTGCCCATTTCTTATTAAACAAACTTGTTGTAAATCCAGTTGTCTAATGGGATCTATATGAAGTTAGCTGTGTGTTTGTAACCCTTTCCCCACAAATACTGTGTATTTAGTGTGCTTGTAGTAGTATACTCACCATTTTGTAAACAAATGAAATTGTGATTCACCCATTTTATATCTAATTTTTAATCATGTTAGTTTTCAGATGGGTGTGTCTCCTTAGCCTGCTGATTTACTTTGAAGAAAGTGGGTGGAGAAGTTAACTTTAGCCGTTTGTTTGCAATAAAATAAAATCATTTTACTCTTACTCTGGGATTCTCACCACATTGGTCTAAAATCCCTTTAATGAAACAGTTAGCTTCAATGTTTAAAGTACTGATTTCTGAGAAGGTTCAAAATGTATGCTCTCCACATCCTATTATATAGGGGAGAGAATCCTACGCAAATTGTCAATTTTAATAGAAAAAATGGAAATTTGCCTGTTTATTTTTGCATTTTGAATTCCTGTGTTGCAAATTACTACACTAAAGTTGGTAATGGCTTTCTTATGTCCACTAATAGTGCTTAAACTCCTAACTTCATTACCAGAGTTTTGCAGAACTGTGACTGCAGTTTAACATAGATGAAATTAGTTGCAGAGAGGAATTGGTTTTGGGGGGGGCACGGGGTTTACTAGCGAATAATGCAGAATTGAGTTTAACAGGAGTAAATGAAAGTTGACATTTTTGTGCATTTTATCGTGAATTCCATTAAATTGGCAGTCATGATTTGCATGTACTATCTTCAGCATCTCTAGTTCTTGGGAAACAGATTTTAATAGCTTTCAGCAAAATACTGATGTTCTTGAAAACAAGTAATAGAATTTATTTTGATTGAAAAAAATTGTTTCCCAAAATGCACTTGGCCTTAATAAATTTTAGGCACGCCTGAGAATCATTTCTCCCTAATTTATTTGTTGTATTTTGTGCCTTTCCCTTCTATTCCTCTCCCCTTTGTATTTGGGGTAAGAAAGGTTTTGGGATACTTTTGATGGATTTTTGGGAGCTTAGTGCATGCATTCTGTTCAGAATTAGTATTCCTACAATATTTACTAACATGAACAAATTATTCCTAGATTTGCTTTTCTAGGAAACTGAAGCAATCTGCATTCTTTAGGGTATGCAATATACCCGTGGACATATTGAAATTGGTTTTCTGTAAAGAAAGCACCTTTTTTTGTGAAAGGATGTATTTGGCCTTAAAAAAGTCCCTTTGGGAAAGTAGAAAACATTTGGGAAGCTACTTTAGTTTTTGAAAAGTAAGTTTGGGGGCAGCTATTTTATGAGTGTACACACTACATAATTTCACAATTCTCTTTGCTTTGGTTCAAGGAGCAGGCGGCAACATGAATATGTGAATCCTTGTGCACACCCACTTTGTGCAGCAGTTGGTGCTATTTCCAGATCAAGAGATGTATTTCATGCTTTGGTTGCTTCCTAATTGGATTATTATAATGCATTCTCTGGGCATGCGCTTGAAAAACATTCAAAAACCAAGTAATCAAGAAAGTAGCAGTGCAGACATGCCACTGTACTTGCTTCCAATAAATTCCTGAGTGCAGTGCTGGTTGTCACCTTTAAACCCTGCACAGCAGAAGGCCAAACAACTGTGGGACTGCCTTATCACTAGTGGTCTGTGCCCAGATCTGGCAACATATATATATTCCAGGTCTATGAAACAGTATTTCCTTGTGGGACCTAAAAAGGCATGCTGCCTTTATTAGAAGTCTTCCTCATGGAAAAGGATCCTGCTGAATTTTGGATGGTCCCAATTTTCTTGGCTTCCCAAAAATTGGGGGGAAAAACAATGGTGCTTTCAGGCTTTAGGGCGAAAATGCTAGCAAGTCCCTCTTAGTATTTTGTTACGTGTTTTCGTGCAGATACGTATTTTACCAGTCATATTTATCAGGGATGGGTTTGCTTGTTCAACTGCTGCTCACCCCCAGTTGTGCAGCCACATTCTTAACAGGCCACGGACTAAAATCTAAAATATAGAACATAAAAGTACTATCAGTTTACAACTTTGGCTGAAAATGGAATTAACTGATTATGTTTTCCCTAGGTTCCCAAAATTTAAGTGCTTATAACAAAACAGATGAGGCTTCTCAAAATGTTCTGGAGTGTTTCATGCCATGTTCTAGTGTAATATAAAAGCTAAGGTCAATCGGGGCTGGAAAGTCCCTGGTTTTAAGTCCCATTCTCGGCCAAAAAGCTTTCTGCCTGACTTTGGACCAATAACTTGGCTAAACCTGCTTACCAGGTTTGAGGAAATGCTAGACTGGAATGCAAGCTGCTGCATAAAATCACCTATTAGTAATTATTTGCCTTTTAATTTGGACTGAGTTTGATTTTCACTGATAATTATAAGCTGCCTAGAGTCATGTTTTAAGTTGTTGAGACCATACAAAATTAACTAAATAAAATAGGGTTGGCTGGCTGGCTAAGTAAATTTAGGAACACTTTCTTACTAAACTATAATAAGATGGTAGATATAAAGTGGCTAACACTAGAAAACAAAATCGGATAAGTTGAACTACTGACAACTTCAAAAAATTTTTTTCAAAGATGAAGCAGTGTATTTCAAACAGGATTTTACTATTTTCAAAAATAAAATATTTTCATCACCAGTTTCTTTACATACAGGGGGGACAAGTATTAGTTTCTGTGGATGATGATGAATAGAAAAAAATCTTGTTATATTTCCAGTTGACAATTTTCTATAGGCACTACCAGTTTTCTTTACAGTCCCTACCAAAAATCAGTTACGCCTAAATAGGTTTTAAGATTTACCAATAAAAGTTTTTTTGTAGTTTAGGGTTGAAATGAGTATTGGTAATCTTTGGTATTATCTGAGTTTGCTTGTTTCATTACCCAAACTAGGTGACATCAGTGATAATGTGGTCTGCAAGAAAATGGGCTCAGCACCAGTGATCCCTCATTTAAGATTTAGTAAGATTACAGAATTTGGGATGTGTAAAAATGTTTGTGGTTGCAACATGACGACTTGTTAGGCCAGGGCTGTCAAACCTGTGTGCAGGCCAGATGCTTCATGTGCTGGCCACACCAATGCCTGGTTTAGTGAAGGAAAAACGATACGTCACATGATGTTGCAAATTTGATACCCCTGAAATTCAGCAGCTTCTGCTGGATACATTTCTCAGTGCACTTGGACAGACTTCATTGGAAAAAGGTACTGCATTAAAAGCATACATTTCTTAATACACTTGTGTTCTTTACAGATACTTTTTGTACACTGATATGCAATTAAATGAACATACAGAGTTATATTAGGTATACAGTTTTTTTTCTAATTAAAATTAGGGAAAGGAGACATTTGCTTTTTTAGTGAAATTCTACAAGATCAGTAAGTCATTAGCAGATCAGTAACAATATCTAATACATTTTGATAAAAAATTTTTAACTATTTGGATCCTTTATAACAAAGAGTGCCAATTTTTAAAAGGTGATATGTAGATAAGCTATGCATGTATAAATTCACCAGCCTGATGAAAAGCCTGCACTAATGCCAAGGAATGACGAGCAAGGTCATTGAGCTACAACATCTGGTTCTCATCAGTGGAAAGGTTGGAATAAAAAAAACATGTGCATTGCTATATATAAATCATATGGCAATTCTTAGAAACTAAAGGCCTTAGGCAGATGTACAATTCTGAAAACAGAAAAAACTGAAATACAGTACAGTGGAACCTGGGGTTGCGAACGCCTTGGTTTGCAACCACTTCGGGTTCTGACCTGAAAAGCTGAGTTTTGGATTGGTTTCCGATTCAAAACTCAGCTTGCGAACACAAAATGGCACTGAAAGCTTCCTTTCTGCGCTGTTTTGGCTTCTGCGCAGAAGCATCAGTTCAGGCTGCAAACACTCTAGCTTGTGACTGCAATCCTGGAACGGACTCTGGTTTTGAGCAGAGGTTCCACTGTATAGCAATTCAGAAAGAGTGAAATCTACAGAGCAAATGTATGGCTAACATTAGAATCTGGTAAATATTTTGCATGATCATCAAAAATTCTAGCATTTGAAATATATTTGTAGTTTGTAGCCCGAGTTCAGGCAAACAGCTATTCGATTTCCTATTAAAATAGTCATTGAGAAAAGCTGGAAATTGTTCAGAGGCAGTAGCTGAGAGAAGCTAGAAAAAAGACTGCTGTACTTAATTAAGATACAAGTTAACCTTGGCTATTTTGGCCAATGGATAAAGCTTTCATGTACTGTATTTTTAATTCATCAGAAAAAACTGCTGGAATGTGCCACTTTGGAAAAAAAGATTCCATGCTCTCAAAGCAGCATAATTACATGCAAGTGAGTGATAAAATGAGGGGAAAAAACCCTGAATTTTATAATACAAGAAATACTTTATCAAATTACAGTAAAGTTCATACTGTATATACAACCAGTATAAAATACTTCAATGGCGTTGCCAAAACTAATGACTTTTTTCATGATTAGTTTCTCTCTTTGTGGGATCAAACTGAGTGCCTTCAAACATTATCTTGTTTTTTATCGCTTCTTGAACCATGCGTTGCTGAAATCTTAGTTTTGCATTGTTGTATCTACAATAGAACCTTTAAAAAAGCACATGATCATTTGCATTATTATTTATATTTTGTTTGCTTTATTGCAATTAAAAAAACTAAGAAGAAAAAAAGCATGATCCCTTTTTCAGAAAACATAACTCCAGCTGTTGTCAGAGTGACATTGTTAGACTTAAAGATGCTACATAACATTTTTTTTATTCTTTATTCAAAAATACTTTATTGTTATTCATATTTATATGTTTTCTGTCAGTCCAAAAATGTCAGATTCCCACCAGTACTTGCCATGGAAGCTATTTTAAATGCCTTCCCCATTATTCCTACGCAAAACAAACAAACAAACACAAAAAATCCCAGACATGCCTACTCTTTTTTATTACAATAGCCTTTTTTAAAGAACAGCAACTAGTTGGAAATTTTAAAAGCTTGGTTACCCAGTTTAAAAAAATTGTATAGTTGCCAATCAGAAAACAACTGCATGGCTCATAATAAACAATTTTGTAATCACAATTTGATGCCAATTATGATATCAACCGAGTTCTATATGGAAATTATGGAAGAAAATTTGGTCATTGTTGCCAATAAGACCAACTGGGTATAAATTTGGACCGATACATGGAAAGTACCACAAACGTTAATTAGTAAATAAGTAGTATGCGCAATTACTAATGAAAGTGTAGAAAAAACATGTACATGGTTACAGCATGATCAGTCTTAAAAGAGTAAGCTATCATAATTTTTGAATCATCATACCCACCAGCATCCTAATGTTGTCACAAAGAAACCTCCTACTCCCAAGTTATATGATCGTCTCACTTTACCTGATGATGAGAAAAGAGCTATCTTACACAGTGAACCTGACTTGACAAGGCAGCAATAACATAGGAAATCAAACATAATCCAAAACAAAGTTATTTCTGAATACAATAGACCATTGTTGGGATATAGTTATTTTAGTTAAATAGGAATTAGGGAAACTTCATTAAGCGTGAGATCATCACTGCTGAACAGTTATTTGGAAAGCACAAAGAGCAATTAAATTGATAAAGGAGGAACAGGAGAAACATGCAAACTATTGAAATAAGACTAGTTAATGACTACAACAGACTGGTTGATCACTGAATTATTCTTTCACTATTAATTTTAATTAACATTTAGAAGTTTAAAGTTTACTGCCAATACTCAAAGCTTAGGGATTGTTGGCAACGTGCACTTTTTCTAGGAAGGAATGCAGAGTGACAGAAGCAAGCACTATTTTGAAAGATGCATCAGCTCTATTAAAATGGTGCATACTGTAGGTGGCAAATGGTAATCTGATAAAGTATGATGAGAAAATGGAAAAATAAAACTTTACACACAATCTCATTTATATGTTAATAGGTCTTTATTTTTTACTTACTGGTTGCCAAAAAGTGTCCAAGCCCTACACCTAGACCACCCAATATTCCATAAAGAAGTGATTGTCGAGCACAAGGAATTTTATGGATTTCCAGCATTTCCTGCAGAAAGGACTGAAAAGAAATTAAATATATTATCATTAAGATATAATTGGTGATCACCAAATGTAATTTTAAGATGAACAAGAACAATTTATCTGAATAATAATTTAAGGTCCAATTTCAAACAGCGTTCCCGCTGAGCCGCAAAGACCAAAAAAATTGAACAGTAAAGTCAAACAACTATTGCAATAAATAAAACTCATTCATTGTATGTTACTTCTAGTAGACATTCCAAAGATTAAGTTAGTCTTCCTTTGATTCTATTGATTTACAAGTGGTCTCTGATGGCATTAAGTAGATTATGAGCTGGATAGGTCTAATATTACTTTCCTGGTGAATAAGTTGCAGAAAATGATGCTAGGAGATTAGTCATATTAACAGTCATATCAATAACAATTATATATTTAAGGTATAAATTATTCAAGTGAATATATTTGGAGATTTGAGATAGTTTCATAAATTATTGGTAATATCAAATTTGCTAGTACAACTTAAAGCCATCTGCATTATGAATTAGTTTTTGAGCAAAAGTTCATGGACTTCACAGTTTTAGGAATGGATCAGTAAGTGCTTCATAATTGAGTTGCATTGGTATGATTTGGGAAAGACTTAGAGCTTATTTCAGTTTTCGTAAATTTCCTACCTCAATATGATCAAATCACAATGCCAACATTTGGCAATCCTAATTGTTGACATTCAGGGATAGTTATAGAGAGCCAAACAGTAGGGCAAGAACTGTATTTTGGAATGCGTGGAATAAATGAAGGAAAATGGACACAAAAGAGGATATAGAAACTGTTAGGAAGACAAAAACTGTATTACACATTGCCACAGAAGTGTGCAAAGTTACACTAACAGGAAGCATTAAAACATTGGTTCAAGGATGAAGAGAGAAGGTGAGTGTGCTTATTTCAAGAGAACATTTAGTATAGGTTGAAAAATGGATGGAGAAAACTAAAACGTGCAAATGCTGGTAGAAAAATTAGGAAGTCATTAAGGATGTATATTGTCACCTTGCCTATTTAACTTATATGCAGAGCACATCATGAGAAAGGCAGGGCTAGATGAATCA
>JANHFR010002055.1:44200-54251 GCA_032468015.1 Mimophis mahfalensis | reverse complement strand
TATTTTTAATATTTCTATTGTATGTTTTTAGTGCCCTGTACACCGCCCTGAGTCCTTCGGGAGAAGGGCGGTATATAGATCTAACAAATAAATAAATAAATATCTCTAAATTCCTTTGCATGTCAGCATTTCAACTAACCAACTCCAAACCAATAAACTTGGACCACAGAAAAAGGCAAAAGCCCTACCCAGTCTCTACTTTTCCATTCATTTTTTTCTAATCCAGTCAGGTGACTGGAGCTTTAGATATGGAACAAGTGTTAGTACTTTCTCTGCCTTTTCTTTCTAAGAATGAAACCTTATCCAAATAGCTTATTTTAATCCATCGATTTATATTATACAAACAGATTCAAAATGATAATACATAAAGTACAAAAATCATAAATCAATTTACCTCTTCCATAGTTGCACTGTAGCTAAAGTCAGTCCTCGCATTCATCTCCCACAATATATAGTTTACTTCAACTGGTATGTAAGTTACCTGATCAATTAATCTGTATACAACAGAAGCACAATACAGTATCTTTTCTAAGAATGTAAAGCCATAGTAAGGATTCAGGTGTATTTATCATTTGCTAACTTCTCTCTACCTCCTTTCCAATAAATTTTCCAATTTTGCTAGCATTTGTCCTTTGTCAAATGAAACTGGAACAGTTTTCCACAGACTAGAGAGTTTTCCATGCTTTTCAGGGACATTTGCAGGATGAGGGTCAAAAAAGTCAAGATGACAGTTGTGATTATGAGATTGGAATGCTGTTCCTTTGTGCAGATATAAAAAGGTGTAGGTCTACAATAGGACAGTTGTGGCCACCATCTTGATTTCTTTTGACTCCTTCAACTCTTGGCATGAAGAGTTGGGGAAAGGGTCTATAATACATACTTCCTAATGGATCTTTTTCTCATTCATCACACTGCTTTAGTTTTACTTACATCTCAACATGAGGATGAAACGCCTGAGCATAATGGCTCTTTAATGGACAGCCATATTTTTCTACATCAAATATTACTTCCTATGGAAAAGAGAGTTTAGTATGGTTAAAAAACAAAAAACAAAACAAATTATATCAGTTAGTTCACTAAAATAAATTAGTAATTCTTACCTTGATTCCTCTTTTGTTTGTGCCTCTGATATACCTTCTAATATGAGAGAAAGAGGTTCTGAATTGTAATTGTAATATTCCAGTAACAGACATTGCATCAGATAAATGATTCAGCCTTTTACCACTTCATAAGGAATAGGGTCCCCAGGTTTTTGATGGGTGGCCAGTCATAACCCAATATATTTCTGATGCATATGAGAATGTAGAGGATGGTTATGAAACAACCAATCATAATTACTATTATCAATAATTAAAGATATTTCCAGGAGATGTGCCAATGAAATGTGTATTATTATTATTGTAGGTAGTTGCATGCATAATCAGTTATCTTTAGACTGGATTTGGAATTTTTATCCACCTATCAAGTCCAAAGGACCTGGTATAGGTAAAAGTTTGATAGTGTTTAAGGTATTGTCACAGATTGCAAATTGTTCCTAATAAAGCTGCTTTTTGCAATTGACTCATTGTGATTTTGTCAATGCTGATGTTTTGGTTTGGCTGTCCTATTACTATCTTTATTTTCCTTTGCAACAGTTATTCTACCTAGAGCTTTTAGTTCTATTTGAGTCTGGTCCACTATTACAACTATGTATTAATTGTCTTGACTGTATATTCTCCACTGAGTTTGGACTTTAAGAATTTCCTCAAACTTATGTGTTCACTTGTAATCTTCTTGATTTTAGTGATGTTGTCAGTCTGAAGGATGCCCAGCTATTTGTAGTAATTTGATCCAGAGTCTTTATGTTATCTCCTGGATTTCTTTCTTTCTTTTCACTATTTTTTCCTTGTTGATGATGTGGGTGACATATTTGTCTAGTCCACATTCTATTGCAATGTTTTGGCTGTATGTACAGGCAGTGTTGAGCAGCAATGTTATTTTAAATGGTTTTCCATGTTTAAATGAATGCTTGTACAAATGGTGTGGAGTAGCCTGGCAGGTCTTTTTGTTGTTTGATAGCCATGGTTTGACTTGATAGAGGAATCTGTGGAACAACAAACAAACACTAGTGGTGATAGTGAGTCTCCTTGAAAATATTCTCTTTTGATAGCAATAGCAATAGCACTTAGACTTATATACCACCCCACAGTGCTTTACAACACTTTCTGGGCAATTTACAATGTCAGCCTATTGCTCCCAACAATCTGGATCCTCATTTTACTGACATCAGAAAAATGGAAGTTGAGTCAACTTGATATTAACCTAGATAGAATAGTCTTATCACTATTCACCAGCAACTGTGTCTTTCATTGTGTCCTTGATCTTTGCAGAAAGCCGCTGATGTTTCTACTGACTCATATGGCAAGGAGTTGAATGTTTTCTTGTAATTAATCCATGCTACATTCAAGTTGATCTTCCTTCTTTTGTAGTTTTCCAAATCATCTTTCAATTAGGAGGTGACCCTCTGATGGTTGGGCAATTTTCTTTCTGCTCAGGCAGAAAAAGTTTGTTTTCAGCTAGATCAGGTGTCATGGTGCCATCATGTGACATATCATGACTTTTTTGCCCTTTGCTAAAGCATGGGCATGGCCAACATGTGACACATTCGGGCCATGGGCCGCAAGTTTGAAAGCCCTGAGCTAGATGCTACTGGACTGCTACCATATCAGTTAAAATTTGAAAGCTGTTGATAAGTGGATAATTGCCAGGTGCTGGCTCCTTTCTTTGATTTTTCATTATCAGATAGGTTTTGCCAGATATTAACCACTCATCAATTTTACCTTTTGAAGTATGCTATTAAATTGCTTGGCAAGGAGTGGGTGTAGACTAGTCAGATGTTTCAACCAAAAATCATGCAATTCATCTTTATCTGGTGCTGATCAATTCTTGATCTTAACTTTTTATCCACCACTTTTGCTACTATTACAAATTGTTTCAGATGGTTTTTTATTCTTATTCATCTTTTATTCAAGTTGCAATCATGTTGTATGCAACCAGAATTGTGCTATTTCTTCTTTGTTAGGTGTTGACCAATTTCCTGAAGCCTCTCCTGTGGTAGATATGTAGAAACATTTCTTATTCAACTGAAATTGCAGATTCTGCCCATAGTGTGCAGTTTGAGCTTCATATCTGCTGATCTTCATGCTTATAGTTGCTAATAAAGCTATTGCTTTATTATTTCTAGAATGTCGTTAATCTTTCTTGTTTCTATGCGATATTTCTTGATCTGTCAGTCTTTGATCTTGTTCTTCAGCTTCTTTTGTTTATCTGCCCTATATTCTTGCTTTTCCTCTCAATCTGCTGATCTCATTTTTCTTTCTGAGTTTCCAGTTTGGTGATGCACTGTTTGTCTTTTTTTAAATCAATTGTTGCTATTTGGTTTGCAGGAAGAGTATAATAAGTAAAGAAACCTTTATGGTCCATATCTACACTCAATATTCAGAATTAGGTGCAGTTTTAACCATTTTAAATGTTTAGCCTATATGTAATTTTTATAGACTTCTTACCGAGGTATAGTGACGGTAAAATTCTCACATTCTTCAGGTTTGCTATGACAAAATAGAAAAAAGTGTTTATATAATACTTTTTAAAAAACAGCATTGCCTGAACATGAGTTTTAACCTTGTGTTTCAGTGTGCCCAAATCACATCTTGAGGCTAGTTGGTTAAAACTGTAAATGTATATTTATAGATCAACTTCTTTCTAGTGAGATACCTAGATAGATAGACAGACAGATAATAGATAGAAATGATAGACACAGAATTAAAGTACCTAACAACACATTTTACACAATTCCCAACTCTGCTAAAACTCTTAAGTGTTTACAATATTTTAAAAGGCTACAAGAAAGGTAACTGGGTAGATTTTCCTTGAAAACATTCTCACTTTTTATTTATATTTTTTATTAAACAAGTTATCAATAGAATAAAGGTAATTCAAAATTTGAATCGAAGGTAAGAATACAGAAAAGTAATAAAAAGTGAACAAGAAATAAAATAGAAAAGGAAAAAAATAATACAATGCACCCCAATTTTTAATAAATGGAAGGCATTTTATACACAAAAATGAAATAAAATACAATATAAATTACACATGTAACCAGGTGCACTGTTTACTTTAAAAGCACATACGAAAAAAATGTCTTAACATTTACAGAGGGCAAGCAAGGTAGGACCTCCCCTTACTGATGGAAGAATTCTGAATTTTTTAACTCTGATTTTCACTTTTCACTTGTAACTTTTACAAGAACTTTGTTCTTAACTGTTTTTAAACTGATTTTAATCAAATGTTTATATTGTTTTATTATGTTGTAAATAGTCCAGAATCGCTTGTGAGATGAACAACATAGAAATTTAATTAATAAAAATAATAAACAAACAAAAGTTTCCACAGTGTGAGAGACTGCCATGAAGAAGTCACAATTCCAGCCTTCTTTTCTCTTCATTTGGACCTGCTTCCCTCAGGATGAACCTATGAAAATTGAGACAGCCTAATTCTGGTCAAAGGAAATGATCCTACTAGTACCTGGCACTAAGGAATGTAGGGATTTAAAAGTAAAAAAACAACATCATCATCTTGAAATGGGCCCAGAGACCTACTGGTAATCAATGTAGCAATCAATATAGTAAGCGAGCCTAGATGACACACTGCTTAAAGCACCTCCTGTCAGCAATCAAACCTCTACATTTTGAATCAGTTGAGGTTTCAGAGACTTCTTTTAAGGGCACACCAAATAAAGTATATTGTAACAGTTTAGCCATAGGGTGATGGAATCGCTGTTGCAAGGACATTCCAGTCTGAATGCTTGCGGGGGTGACTGCGAGTTACTGGAGAAGGATGGCAGAGCCCTTAGCTCTTTGAGGAAGGGGGTTAGTGGGAAGAGGGATTGATTATGTTGGGGGATATAGGGCAGGACAATGTATCTTGGTGGTGATGGGTGTGGGATACAGGAACCAGAGGATTGGCCTTTACAGGGGAAGATGTCCCTGATGCATAATAATGGTGGTGTGTTCCAGCCCCGAGCTCATACTTGGTTCCTGGACAGTATCCCTTTTGGAGGCTCTGAGGGTCAGCTGCGGTTGTTATATGTCAAATCAGTTAATAACAAGGCTACCCTTATTCAAGATCTCATTTGGGAGGAGCGAGCCAATCTGATAGCAGTATTCCAGTATTTGAGGGCTGCCATAAAAAAGAGGGGGTCAAATTATTTTCCAAAACACCAGAGAACAGGACAAGAAACAACAGTTGGAAACTAATTTAACAGAGGAATAACCTGGAATTAAGGAGAAACTTCCTAACAGTGAGGACAATTAACCAGTGGAATAGCTTGACTTCAGAAAACACGGGGGCTCCATCACTGGAGGTTTTTAAGAAGAGACTAGACAGCCACTTATCTGAAATGGTATAAGTTCTACTGCTTGAGCAGGGGGCTGGTCTAAAAAACCTCCCAGGTCCCTTCCAGCTCTGTTCTATTCTATTCTGACATGCATCACCCAAACCTGGCTGACTCTGAAAGAATGTGGAGGGGGGGGGGGTCTCCTCTTGGAAATATGTCCAGCCAGATTTCAGATTTGGCACTAGTCAAGACCCCAGGGCAAGGGAGGTGGGGTAGTAGTGGCTATCAGAAAGTCTCTTTTGGCTTTCAAGGGTCTTGCTCTGCAAATCTGTGATTGCAAGACCCTTTTTCTGATGCTAGGCTCACGGGATCAATTGGGATTGTTGCTAGTATACCGGCTTCCCTGCCGGAGGCCATCTCAGGGTTGATGGTGAAGTTTCCCACACTTACAGTTATGGGGACTACAATCTGCCATCCCTGGGTGTTCCTGCCATCCCTGTTCCATAGGCAGCTGGGGGCAGGGGTAGGTTTCAGCCGGTTCATGCGAACTGGTTGTGTTGTGTTCCACGCCCCAAACACATGGACCAGGACTCTTTTTTAAAGCACAGAGACTTATTTGTTCAAATAGCCAGAAGCCTCCAGCAAACCTCCTTACTACTCCAGGCAAAACGTCAAATGTCTCATTAAGAGGCAATAACTCACAAATTCAGCTTTTAAAACTGACACTCAGATAATACTGAACACAGATACTCGATGGGAAGATGGAAGACCTGAACAGGAATTCAAGACAAACCTCGATGGAAGCTAGGCAAACCATGACACTCCAAATCTCCCAGTTGTTCTCTGTGAAGGCTGCCTGCAACCACATAACTTTTAACCGCCATGAGGGTGTGGCCAATCACCGGTCACCTATAACTCTCCGGCATTGTTGCAGATGTCTTAATTGCCTGAGTGTCCTTGCATCAATCAAGTCCTCCTCTCCACTGCTATCAGAAGCTGAAGACTCCTGACGCCTAGTGGATGGCCCAGGCACAGAATCAGCAGCCAGTTTCTCCCTTCCCTCTGATTGTGGCTGCAAATCAGAATTGGCTGCCAGATCTGCAGCATGATGCTGAGTCACAACAGGTTGTTAGGATTTTGTGCAGTTCAGAGAACAGGCAAATCACATTCCTAGCTGGCCCCTCCCCTCCCCACCCCTCCCTGCAACAATTTTGCACAGTTCAGAGGCAAATTGCACCACTGGCTGGCAAAAAGTGGCACAGCTGTTCCTTGGTCTGTTTTGGGCGTGGGGAGAAGCTTTTCCTCCTCACGCTGAAAAAGTGAGGCAGGGGCTGGACTGGGTGCTTCTCCATGAGTCCCTCTGGAGAAGCGCCCAGCCCGTTCTCTGGCCCGTTTTGGTGTGAGGAGGAGAAGCCCCAGTTTGATTCTCTCTCTGATCTCACCTCAAACATTGCTCTGTCAATTTGCCTTCTAAGGAGGCACCACTATGACCCAGTGGGAATATGTGTCTTCAATTTGTCCTTTCACCTACTCTTACACACTTCGAACATCTGTTCCTATCTCTCCCACTCAGCTCCTCTGGATGAAAATGAAGCAATCCTCCCCATCGCTCAAGTTTGTCCAGTTGATATTTTCATGCAATTTGTTGTTGCAGACTAGGTCAAAACCATTCCTTTTGTTTTGCTTTGTTTGGATAACAATAGACACTGTGGAAGAGACCATTGAAGCCTGGGTCCTCAGAGGCATGAATGCCCTCCCCCCCACATGCACACATAGGTTGGAGAGCTGGGAGGAGAGGGACCAGGTGAGGCACCCTTGATGTGAGTGACAGTGTTTTGGCTACGCTCACGCAGCCACATGTCCACCAAGCCCTGCCCACCTAGTCACACGCCCACCAAGTCCCACCCACAGAACCAGTTGTTAAAAATTTTGAAACCCACCTCTGACTGGGGGATATCATAGGTGTTGATACATGGTCCTGCTGAAACCTTGGTGGTGGCCTGGAATCTAAATGCAGCTTTGGACAAGATCACTCTTACTGGACCCTGAGAGTGTTGTCCTGTGTCGGGGGGGTGGGGGGCTCAGGTTGTGGGTCAGGGGGGCACATCTGCAGGGCTATGCAGAGGAGTTTGTTCAGCACCTGATGGACACAATATGCAGTTTCATTCCCAACTGAATCCCACGTATGGAGATAGTCCATGTTAAATGCCTCGGAAGAGGTCTTGCCCAATTATCTGGGAACGGTTTGTCCCTGTTGGCCCTGATGAATTGGACAACGTTCTTGATGCTGTCAATGCTACCACCTATCAGTTAGACCCCTGTCCCTTCTGGATGGTGAAAGTCTCCTGGATATTTATTAGCAGGTGGGTCCAGGCAGTGATTAATGTCACTAGAAGAGGGGACATTTCCACAGACTTTTAAGGAAGTCTTGATTTGCCCCCTCCTTAAAAAAAATCATTGGATCCCACTTGCCTGGACAATGTTCATCCAGTTTCCAACCTTCCCTTTTGAGGGAAGATTATGGAAAAGGTAGTGGCCCTGGATGAAACAGATTATTTGGAACCTTTTCAGTAAGGATTTTGTTATGGGAAGGAAATGGCATTGGTCATGCTTGTTGATGATCTTTGACTATATTGAAGCAAGAATGGCTTCCTTGTATATTACATGTCACACAACAAGGAAAACTCACAGTTATGAACCATCTCTAAATCATTTTGTACCAGTTTTTTCTTATAATATCCCTTGGAATAAATTTTGCTGGTTATTTTTTCAGAAATCCTTCCATTATTGTAATTTTTTTAAATAAAAGTTTGCCTCCACTTTATCATAAATCATTTACTTGTTTTTCCTGTGTCATATCTTAATAGACATTTATGTATATTTCCTAATCAGTAGTCTTGGTTCTATATGCTTCAAATGTTTCAAATTCTGTCATTTATCTCAAAAAAAATTTTTTTCTTTTTCTTTTTCTTTTTCTTTTTCTTTTTCCAGAAATACGTAAATACAAATAATCTTTGCTAAGGAGTGTGTTTAGTCTATAACTATGCCCGTAACAACCTTTTTCTTAAAACAATTATCTCCAAAACAAAGATATTTAGGTACAAAGCTAAAGGTAAAATAGAACATAGAACAATAGAGTTGGAAGATCTTCTAGTAGTCCAACCCACTGCTCAAGCAGGACATGCTATGCCATTTCAGACAAAGTTGTGGCTTGTCCAGTCTCTTTTTGAAGGCCTCCAGTGACGGAGTACCCAAAATATCTGAAGGCAACCTATTCCATTGATTGATTGTTCTCACCATTATGACTTTTCTCCTTAGTTCTAAGCTGTTTCTTTCTCTCCTTGGCGAGTTTCCACCCATTGCTCCTTGTCTTGCATTTTGGTGCTTTGGAAAAGAGTTTGACCCCCTCATCTTTGTAGGAGCACCTTAAATATTGGAACACTGCTATTAAGTTTTTCCCTAGTCCTTCTTTTCATTAGACTACCCAATTCTTGTAACAATTCTTTGCATGTTTTAGCTTCCAGTCTCCTAATCATTCTTATTGCTCTTCTCTTCATTCTTTCCAGAGTTTCAACATCCTTTTTATAAAGAGCCTTCTTTACAGAGCCTGCAAATTGTTCTTAGAGAAATTGTAAAAATCATGCCTTAGAGATTAATTTTATAAAGAAAATATGTTTATATGAAAAGTTTAAATCTGGAAATTTTATGAAATGTGGGATTTATTGTGCACAAATTCATACACATAAATAAAAACACAGGAATAAAGAATTATGGATTCTACTTTTTTCTTGTAACAGTATAATACACAATAAAAATACTATATGGCTAATAAAAATATTTATATTTGTTATAATCACAGACACACTAAAATTAAATTGTTTTAATATTTAACTTTGTTACAAGAAACAAACATAAGTAGATAACAGAAAAGTAGAAAAGAAACAACTTACTTTATTACCCTTATTTTTTTCCATGGAGGACAGCCAACAAATATGTGAGAAAGCTAAAAAACAAAAACAAAAGAGTTAAAACATTCACATTTACAAAAGCTTCTTCAAAGTAGTTGCCATATGCCCAAATGTTGTCTGTTTTCCTTTTTATTTTATTTTTTTTGTTCATAAATTTTTTATTGTTTTTTCCCTTTACATCAATCTCTTTTTGCACAAACAGAGCTGCTTGGGCTTCACTCATTAATGCAAAATATTTTTTTAAAAAATAAATTTTATTGTTTTCACTTTTTATAATACTGTTTCATTGATCCATACTGGGCTGTTGGGGGTTACAAAATCAAATAATAAAAAATAGTAATAGATTCATAGTTCAGCCCAATCTATCAGGAATAATTCAACAAACAAAAACAATGAATTTCACTGTCACAATCCAACCTCTCCTCCATTACGTCTATGTCCTCCTTCACATTCAATCCATGTATCATTGTCCCTAATTTCTTATGACATTTATTAATCATTATTTATTACATCATATTTATTAATTCTGTTATTGATCATTATTTCATTCATTTATACCAAGTGGTATGCTAGCAGAATTCCATTAACCCATAGCTAATAATTGGGGGTTACCATGGGGGTTACCATGTCAACAGTCAGATGACCATCAGATATACTACTGTGGGCAAGAATCCCTCAGAAGAAATGGCGTAGCCTTCATAGTCAATAA
>JANHFR010002055.1:0-14498 GCA_032468015.1 Mimophis mahfalensis | reverse complement strand
GGGGGGGGTTGACGCCTGCTGTATCGGCACATAGGACCTCTGTGAAGATGCAACTATTTTATTGAGCTTTTAACTGTTATATGATTTTATTTATTTATTTGTTCGTTTGTTTTGATTTATATGCCGCCCTTCTCCCTTGGGACTCAGGGTGATGTACAGGGCATTAAAACACAATTTTAGTATTTGTTTATCTTTAATTTTAATTTATATTGATAACTTTAATTTCTGTTTTTCTTAATTTTTTGTCTTGAGTGCCTACCAGAGCATTAAGGCAAGCTGTAAATCAAGTAAGGTAGCTATAAAAATAACTATTGTACTCTTCAATGCTATTCTTTTCTTTTTTGTTGTTGTTATTACTGTGTGTGTGTACTTATATGAGCAGAAATATTATACTTGATGGCATACTTGCACAAGTAGTTTACTGCACGGTCACTGCTGTAGTATTTCCATGTTTGTGAAAAGTTGCTCTATTTTAATGCTGCATTAATTTGTTTATTTAGGTGCTGCCCAGACAATAGATAAACAGATTGACTCTTGGCAGCTCACAGTGCAAGATAATGTAAAAACAACAATCTATATGAAACTGTAAACAGATGTGAATGACAATTGTTAATGAACAACATGCTAATTCAGTGTTAAACAGCACCTGGTTGACATCTGTTACAGGAATACCTAAATTAAATAGCAAACATTGCTAAGCATTATATCCAATTCTGATTTGCATAGATCACAAACTATAGACAAAGCCTTTCAATTTTCTTCTGGATGTTTCTGATTTTTGGAGGAACCAAGCAGAAATTCTTGATCCAAATGCATATATTCGAAAACTATAAAATTAGTAGAATTGTCAGTGCTTGGATGAGATCTTTCTTTCATTAAAATAACCCACTAGTCATAAATTTATTTAAATTTATTGTCCCTGTTAATAATTTCTTCCTTATTAATACACATATAAATTCTTCCTTATTAATACACATATAAATGAAAGGACAGGTTGGAAGAAGCAGTGAAGTGAATATCGCTGCACTGAAGAATATTCATATTTCTTTTTGCTGCTAAGATATGTGTCCTCTAGCTGTAAAAAGGGACATTGAAAGCATCAAAGTATCTTTAGTGAGAATATAATTTTTTATATTTGTTTTTAAATAAAGCTAATTTTTTATTTTTCACAGGGAGGTAATAATGCTGGACATACGGTTGTTGTAGATTCTGTGGAATATGATTTTCATCTGCTACCCAGTGGTATCATCAATCCAAAAGTCACAGCATTTATTGGTAAGTAATTTTCACTACTGTGCAAACATACCATACCATTCTTGTTAGTCAAGATCTTGAAGGTTCCCTCAGTGTTTATGAAAAATTTGAAATGCATTGTTCCGTAACTACTGTGAGGAAATACACAAGGACATATCTCACTTGGTGCAATATTTATGCAAATGAAGAAGGAAATACACATTTCTAGATACTACCCATGTTAGTGGTATCTATGGAAATGATTTGTTTGCTTTTGTTTCCTCAGAGGACCGCCCTATTTGTAGTTCTACTTCAGATGTGTAGCTTTATTTCTGACTAGATGCAAAAAATTAATACATCATTGAAACAATGCTGGGAAACCTCTCAAGTTAAAACAGAGGGGAAAGAACAAAAAGTATCCTTGTGGTATTTGGGTGTTGCTGTTGTTTTTAATTTCCTGAGTGATTCTAATGCTAGGTTTGGGCGAAAGCTTTGTTAGATGAAACAATTTGTTTTACTATTATGCAGTAAGTCATAGAAGATAAGATTCCCCCTCCCCCAAAATATGCTCTTATAAGGATACCAAGCAAAAGGAATTGTATATTTCTTGCTGTGTGCCATAGGGTGATCCATTTTGACCTCAGAATTCAGGGTTGAATGAGTTGCCATCTGTCTTCCCTAGCAAATGTAACTGCAATGCATAGTGGGGTACGGGATGTATTTTTCCCTCTTCTGAGTCATTCCTATTTCCATACATGAATATATTTTTTATATCTGCTTTATACATGAAAAATCAAGTTTTTATTGGTTGTTGTTAGTTGTAAAGTCGTGTCCGGTCCATCACGACCCCATGGACAATGTTCCTCCAGGCCTTCCTGTCTTCTACCATCACTGGAGTCCATTTAAGCTCGCACCGGCTGCTTCACTGACTCTATCCAGCCACCACATTTTATTGGTTAAAGTGCACAAATAGCAGGTTGCCTATGTCTAAGCAAGTTCCCTGTGTCTGTTGGAACATTTACAAGTAAAAACCACGATACCCATTCATGCAAGTCTGGCAGTAGGGCAGGCAGGGGCCAAATATATTCTTCGAATAGCAGATGTATTCAGCAACACTATGTTATAGAGGAGCCCATCCTAACTTTACATTCCTTTAGCTATCTTGGACTACTGCTCACCGACTCCTCAATGATCACAATAGAAGTTGCAGTTTGATCAGTCTGGAGGATGCAGCTTTCAGGAATACCTGCAAACATTCTAGCTGCCATTTTTCAATTTTTTCAAACAACAATAGTTACACCAAAAAGATTAAGAAAATATGCCTTGCTTAAAATTCCATCTACAAGAACCAATGCACCCATCTACTTGTATCCTATACAATGAGAAGCTGTCACAATATAAAGCAAAGAGCTACACTATTAGTTTTATTTTGAGAAAATGTATTTTGACTTTACACAGTACTTTAGACATTCTTAGAAAATTAAAATGCCAGGTGGAAGACAAAGTTAAGTTGCTGCATATAATCGTGAGGATAAAAACGGGTGGGAAATTCTGTCTTTTACACAGTGGTTGCCACTGATCATATGAACCATATTATAAATTATATCCTATGTAGCAGCCATTTTGTGACAGCAGTGTGTATGTGTGTGTAGTGGGGGGAGAGATCAGGCACATTCCATTTTGGGATACTATGGAATAGTATTGCTGTATTTACCTGAAAGTAATATTAGATTATTTACCAGCAACATATGGGAATTTGCCATTTCTTTCTTTCTTCCCCAAAACAACAACAACAACAGGTAAATAGAAATCAATCTGTCATTTCTTAAGATGTTAAATCTTAGAAAGAAAGAAGTTCTAAATTCAGGGTTTTTTTCTTTCAAAATTACCATTAATGTGGTAGTTTTAAATGTTGATGGCAACAACCTGGGAAAAAAAGTATGCATACCATTTCAGGTTAAATTGTAAGCTCTGATGAAAGTAATAAGTAGAGGTTAGTTCATATTAACCAGCTATAGTGTAAAAGCAAAATCTTCAAACTCTTCACTGCCGGTTCATGCTACTTGAGACTGCTTACTCTTAGGTAAATTGGGTCTCCATATTTATGTTAATCTCTGCTGAATGAATAATCACCCTGCCATTTCTGTATTATTCCAGAGCAGGGGTCTTCAAACTTGAAACTTATGGACTTCAACTCCCAGAATTCCTTCTCCAGTCATGTTAGTTCAGGAATTCAGGAAGTTAAAGTCCATAAGTCTTAAAGTTGCCAAGGTTGGACCTCCAGTGGAGAAGCAATTGGGAGAGAGGGTGAGAAAGTAAAACGATAGTGCTTTGCCTTGCATGAGAAAAAGTACTTTCTTGCGAACCAAAATCACCAATACATGATAAAAATATGATGTGTGTAATAGTATTTGCATTATTTTATCGTACGTCAAACTGTGACCTTTGGAAGAGCCCTCACGTTATTTATTTGAAGTTTCTTTTTTATGTTTTTCTCCAGGAAATGGTGTAGTAATTCACCTGCCAGGATTGTTTGAAGAAGCAGAGAAAAATGTTAAAAAAGGAAAAGGTGAGAACACCTTGGTAAGCTACTATTTGAAGTAGTTCTCATGGTCTTCTCACAACAGCATACTAGAACTATTTGATACGGTGCTGTTCCCATTCAGTTGCCTTATATTCAGTTAGCAGTTTGATAAACAATTCCCCTCGGCTTTTTAAAAAAGAAAATATTTGTTTCATGCCACTAATATCTAGCAGTAAAGTGGTCCAAAATGGAAAATAATATTACTATGATGCTAAATTACATAATATCCAACAGCATATTGTGAAAATAAAAATATAGACATTTGAAAAATATAGAAACACATATTTAGAAGAATAGACTTATCTGAACCAGTCCAAAATATCCTGTAGTCCTGTTCTCTAACTCTGCTTTATCAGCTAGGGAGATTTTTCAGAGCAATTTTAAAAGACATAGGATTGCAGGAGAAGGAAAGTATCTCACTGCATAAACACAAGTTCATTGATGGGACATTAGAAACTCCATCCAACTTTTTGGGGAAAGTTTAACATTTAGATGTTTCATTGTGCTACTATGAAAGTGGCACTTTTTAGAATGGATTAAAAAAATTAAACACCTCAATTGCAGGAGCAATATATACTTTTCTTGGTAACAATATAGAAATGGTTTGCTGCTGTCTTTCTCTGGGATTTTTTCCTTTTTCCCTTCTGCTGTAGCTTAAAGGACTGGAATTCCCAAATGATCTCCCAACCAAGCACTAGCCCGGACTGATACTTCATAGGTTTTTGAGATTAGTTCAGATGGTTAGATGGAATCCTATGCATACTTCACAGTAATAACAATTTGACTTAGCGGAACATACTCTTGCATAAATTTGCATGGGATTGCATTATTAAATACTGACAAATAAAATTAATGAAAATTACCTAATATTTCTTCAAAAGGTTTAGAAGGCTGGGAAAAAAGGCTAATTATATCGGACAGAGCCCATATTGGTAAGTAATTATATTAATTGCACTCACATCAATATATGTATAGTTGTTTACTAAGTCTTCATGAAGTGATAATTACTGGGTGAACTACTTGTCAATTCTTAAAGTAATTATTGCAATCCCAAGTGCCATTTTTTTGGGGATCTGTAGTATCCTATGATGTGCAGGGGAAAATATGATTAAGTTAATGCCTCAAGCCATTTTTTTTCTGATTATACTTCATCTCACTGAGATTTTGATTCTGAAATTAGCTTAGTGTTGTAGAATCAAATGTTGGCTTTTGTCATATTTTAAGATAACTTTTTCAACAGGGTCAATCTTCTCTTCAGTTAGTTTGGCAATTAAATTGCTCAGCCAGGGAATACTGCCTATTCCAGGCTTATTTCTGCATTCTCATTCTTAGCATCAGATTCATAAAACAAGTGCTGACTTTGATTACATTGTTTAACCAAAACTTGATTCAAGCAGATATCTTTTCATCAAATAAATTTTAAAAGTAATTCTTCAGCACCTTTCATTCATTTAATCAGTTGCAATGAGAACCTTTTCAGGAAAAATAAAAATTTAGTCAAGAAAAAACTGGTATTCTGGGAAATGTCAGCTTCCAAAAGTGTCATTTGCTTACTGTGTATTGTGAGTACTATAATGAATGAGAAAGATTTGCCTGCTTGTACGCTATTAATAGTCTCAGATCATAGTTACCCATTCATTACTGATTATGATTATGTGCCATCGGGTTGTTTCAATCCTACAGATCACAGAGATAGATTTTCTCCATGACAATTATCATTTATGATAAGCTACATGAAAGATTTATTGTTTAACCATGGGTAAGGACTCAGCAGATTGCCATCTGGAAAGCTTCTTGTTCTGTCTCGTGGCATCTCATCCACACCAGTTCATTAAATAGGTTTCAAAAATTTTTCCACTGGCACCAGAAGTTTTTTTTACCAAGTAAATGGCTATGCAAGAATGATTTGGGTGTGGATCGTTAACTAAAGAGCTAAGTTGGAACTAAGTAATCATTACAGCCCGTGAAAGGTTTTTTTTTATAATTCTAATTTCAGAGTGTTACTGTATGTTTGTATATGAAATTGCATAGGAAAATCTCACCAATTTAACTCTGAGACTGTTCACAATTGTCACATTATTTGATTCTGCTTGAGAAGGAGTTTAAAAAAATATTTGAAAATATAATTTTATTTGCAGCACAGTACAACATAGTTTACAATTGCCACATTTCCAGTCTTGCCAAATTCAAGTGTATAGTTTATGAACAATTTTTCTTCTGGTGTTTTCTGTTGATCTTTTGAATATTTAGTTGTTAATGAAAATAAGGAACTCCAAAATTTAAATTTGTATAGAAGTCCATTCATTTTGTACTCTTGAAATTCCTTAGTATTTGACTTCCACCAAGCTGCTGATGGCATTCAAGAACAACAAAGACAAGAGCAAGCAGGGAAAAAGTATGTTGTGCTTTGTCAAATATCTCTTTCTAATGTCATGAAAAGTCTTTTTTGTCAGTTCTTTCAGAATACTTTAAGGACATTACAATAAGATGATTCATAAACTTTTTATAGGATCTCTGAAACATCTATAAATTCCTACTTATTTTTGTATATTGATGAGGCAGGCAGTTTAAAGGTTTAAAAAGTAAGATTTTTGGCAGCCCAAATTGTACAACCAGAATATACACAATGTATGGTTTGTTCAGTAAACTTGGTTTTAAATTGTAAGCCTCAACCTGGAGACTTACATATTACTCAAAGAATATTTTAGAAAAACACTCTGTTTTCTAATGATTGTAAAGATCAGTTACCTGTTCAGTATATAAATCTTGTTCTTGATCAATAATAGAAACTCTATCTGAACCTTCAGGATCAGAATGCATCATATTATAAACAATTCATTCTAGAGATTAAGAACTCTGAACTAAACCTAATGCATACAATCATGAAATCTTGATCAAAATCAGGAAAAATAGCTGTTATCAAATAAAATTGTTTGGGAGTCTTAACTCTGTTGAAATGGCAGTGTTAATCATTAAGGATGTATTCAAGGAGGAAAGGGACAGCACTATTTGTTAGCTTGTTATTTTATTTGTGTATGTTTCTATTTGTCATGCCAAAAACAAATGATCAAATCTGCAGAGCTGTTTTTTGCTGGATTTCATATATGTGTGTGTATAAATATAAATCCATCACCATCCTGGTGGATTCCCTTTAAAGATAAAAAACAAAAATTTGGAAAACTGCTTTTTATCACAATATAGGAAGAGGCAATATCAAATTATTGGTGATGCAGTATTTTTTGTATGGATGTTAAATTGTTGCATACAAAAGTCCTATAACAACAACTCTGGCTAGTTGTGTTTGTAGTATTTGCTATGTTTTAGAATACAATTTTAATTTAAATAGAATGCTTTTTAGCTATTCATATCAAATAATGAACAAAAAATCCAGTTGTACGTACAAATTGGCAAAAATATTTTTATTATTTGATTCATATTAAGCTTTCAACTTATTATATTAGTATACTATATTATTATTTATTAATTACTAAGATTTCTGTGTTGGAGTAAGGATTCCCTGTGATGTCATGTTTAAAGCTGCAGAAGCAGGTTGGTTTTGGGGGTTGGGGTTCCTCCCTGCCCCCAATATCTGAAATGCAGATTAACTTTGACTCAGTGGTCTAAACTAAGATTTAGTAGCTGCAAACACCAGATATTAGAATCTTGTATGCTTAATTTACATTGCTCAGTGTATTAGGTTTTTATTGAATATTGGTGCATATCAGCTGAGTAATATTTTGCTGCACTCTTTCTGTTTTTTATATATATGGCAGCTGAGATCATACATTAATTCAGTATGCGCTTTGCCTGGTTTAGGCTTAGAATGATGTGTGAATTCAGACATTGTGGTTTGAAAGACCCAACATTTATATTTAAATAGTTATTCAAATTATAGTTAAAAAAATCTTAGTTTAGTACAGTATATAAACTACTTACTTTATTTGTGGTTAGAGGCCAAAAGCTGAATGATTTGAAAGTCAGGTGAGGATATAGATACAAATATACACTGTAGGGCTTACAACCGTGCAAGAAGACTTTTTGACTACTTAGAATGATAATATATACATAATTTTAATTTGAATAATCTTAAAATTTAGCAATGTTGCAACTTCTACATACTGCTTTATGTTAAAGCAATTTGTAACATGCTGATAATCATGCTATTAAAATTCAGTGAAATATTTGTAAAAATTTGTGTAAATTTTCAAGTAAGGCAAAATAAATGTGTATTTTTATGTTTATGATACTTAACAACAGAAAGTTAATATTTAAACTTTGTGCATAGAGTACACACCTGCATACACAAACATACATTTAAATTATTTATATTAGTGTTTACAAAACATTGCCTTTGACAATGGTGGTCTGCCTTTTATCCCACTTGCCTACATTCTGCCCTTTTTCAATCCTCCCCTTGGATGCTCACATGAGAACAAGTTTAATTCCTGTGAGTGGCGAATACAAACCATCAAAATGAATTTTATTTTAAAAATATTAACAAGAAATCAGTTATCACATTTGAGAGTCAATCAGATTGTGTAGTATGTGTGTGTGTTTTTTTTTATTTTTTTGTGTTTTAAAGCTTGGGAACCACAAAAAAGGGAATTGGTCCAGTGTATTCTTCTAAAGCAGCTCGAAGTGGGCTCAGAATGTGTGATCTAGTTTCTGACTTCAATGAATTTTCAGAAAGGTAACAATTTCTCTAGTGTAATGTTACATTCTGTGTATATTTATTACTAGGGCAATCAGTTTCCTTATTTGTAGACTGATTTTCATACTCCTTGCTGGATTTCTCACTTATAATTTTCTCTCTTTTCACTTTCTAAAATCAAAGTCTGTATCGAAGATATTTTTTGAATGTTCTACACATACAATAGAATATATACTTTTTTACTTTTTAGATTCAAAGTGCTGGCCAATCAATACAAGTCTGTTTACCCTACATTAGAGATTGACATTGAAGGAGAATTGAAAAGACTAAAGGTAAAATCACAGAAATGGCTTGTTGGGTGATGGATTTTTCTATGTGTATTTCTTCTAATGAAACGGCTTTAAAGAAAAAAAGAAAGCAACAACAGTAATAAATACCTGTATAAAAATTTCGGAGATGCTGGGAAAAAATGTCATTGTATGTTTCTCTGGAAATGTATTTAGTGATTAAATTGTTTTATAGTGAATTCTTTGTTTTAGACAAGTTGATTTGAGAAAGTTATCTCTTAAGAAGCTCATATTTCTTGTGAAAATGTACGATTGGATTCTTAGGATCCATGTCTTAGGGATGCATAGGCATTTTGTAGTGTCAGAATATTATGCAATGCTTTATAATATTAGAACTCAGAATCACCTAGGGGAGTTGACGGATAGAAAATTTGGTACGACTACAGTCTGTCTGAGTCTGTCATTTGTACTTCTAACTGTCTGGTTTAATACAGCAACCAAACAGGACAGGTACAGACTCCAATAGATATTTAAGATTGTAGAAAGAACAATCTCAACCAGCCTGCCTTCCACAGAAGACCAATATATTGTGTAGGTCAGAAGGCGGACTCAAAAGATATCTGGAGAACCCTCGCCTCTGGTCATAAATGATTTCAACTCCTTCCCTCGGGATAGTGCTAAAGAGCATTGTATGCCAAAACTACTAGTCACAGGGACAGTTTTTCTCCTCATGCCATTGCTCTGCCAAACATGCTAATTTTCACAATGCTGTCTAATTCTATGTGTATTAACTCATGTAGTGTGGTTGTAGCATTATTTATCCTTCTTCTTGTGTTCTTTACTGCCCCCTTTTTTTGGTATTATTAATCTGTTACGTTGCATGTACCATGAGTGCTTCTGTACTGGAGACAAATTCCTTGTGTATCTAATCACACTTGGCCAAATAAAGGATTCAAATTTGATAATCCTAAGTGGTCAGGAGGAGAAATTACCAGAATTGGAAGCATAACTGTCACTGATAAGTACCCAACAATAAACTTCAGTTCTGAGCCAGGAGCCACATCAAAGTAGAGTCCCCATGGATGGGGCTTGAAAAGACAGCCAGTTCTAAAGAGAGATTGTACCCTCCTTAAAATAAGATCATTAAAATTCATTGTACTTTCCCACTAATGGAGACAGTGTGTATTATAGAAGATAAATGAGAAGTGACAGCACACTAAGTTCAAACAGAAGAGTAATAAAGGCATTCCACTGTTCTTTAAGAAAGACGAATTAATAAAAAGCAAGTCCTTAAAGAATGTAATGTTGCAGGGTGTGGTGGTAACCATTGACTTTAAAGATTACAGGTCCCATTTATTAAAGAGGCCAAAAATGTCTATAAAGTATGATACTGAAAACAGGATTCAGATTTAGAAGAAAGCTACCCCAGAATATTATTTACTATGAGTCAGAGGGAAGGGAATGACTAATTGCCTTCCTGTTGTTTGCAATTTTGTGGAGAGTATTTGGTAGGCAAATATTATTAGTATCATCTTATAGACTTTTTATTTGATCCCATGGGGATGTTCTTAATTTTTAATATAAGAAAGAACATTCTTGTTTCCTTTAAATACTACTATTTAGTAGTACTACTAAATACTACTATTTAGTAATACTACTACTATCTAGTCACACTCATTCATACCTATTCCTTTCATACAAAGAGTATGGCATCCGAAACTTCATTTAGAGCAGAGCACTTAAACCAGCTTTCACCAAACTGGCACAATCCAGTGCTCTGAATTTCAAAAGGATATCTTATTGGGAAGACATACGACTATTATTGTTATTATATTTAGCACAAGGTCTACATTGTATTTTACTATTTATTGCATATTACAGTGTAATAATTTAATTTAATCCTAATCTTTGCAATACTATTATTTGTCTAGGGCTATAGTGAAAGAATCAAACCAATGGTGAAGGATGGGGTATATTTTATGCATGAAGCTTTGCATGGCTCTCCGAAGAAAATTTTAGTGGAAGGTGCAAATGCAACATTATTGGACATTGATTTTGGTAAGTATGAATATCAAACTGTGTTCACTTTTGAAAAGTGACTATTATGTAAATAATGTGCTTAGGAAATGAGTGATAACTTAATTTGTTCCATTAAGGTTTATATTACAGCTTAATCATTAATGTGCCACAGAACTCTTGTTTTGGTAGTAGTATAAATTTTTGGTAATATAAATACTTTTGAAAAACTTATTTCAAACTAGAATATATTGAAAGTGATTGCCAACCATGATTTTTTTTCCTGTTCTAATGATGATAGAGATGAAAATATGCTTTAATAAAATTGTCGAGAATTTGGAATGTACAGTAAAAGGTTGAGGTAAGTTTCCTCAGGTGGAACTAGGGTTCCTCTTCAAATTTTATACGCAGAAATATACTGTAAAAATCCTGCATTCCAAAAGCTGACAAAGAGATATACCTTTCTTATGATAGATACTATGGTGGTATGATGGAACATAATTAAGTATGCACATAACTTAATGTTTTTAGTAGAAAGCACTTCTAAATTAAGCAGAGAATGCTCTCCCCCTGGGTGTCGCCAGCCGACATTGCCTGGCTGATGGCACCCGGAGGAGGCCAACTCTGTGGGCTCAAATCGGGCGGTGGGGAGCCGATGATGCTGGCAGGAGGTGCTCCCATAAGTACCCTGGGCCATTGCCATAGAGGGCTTTATAGGTGGTAACCAGGACCTTGAGCGGACCCAGAAAGCAACTGGCAACCAGTGCAGCTCGTGCAGAAGTGGCGTAACATGGGAGTAACACGATACCCCCATCACCACCCGCGCAGCTGCATTCTGTACCAGCTGCAATTTCCGGATACACCCCAAGGGGAGCCCCATGTATATATCTCAGTGAAAATGTTTCTTGGTATAAAAAGCAGCACTATGATTAAGACCCAGTTTATACACTGTTCAAGAGCTTTTGTTGTAACAATACAAATCTTACGATTTATGTACTCTTTATTAACCTGTGTTAATAGGTACTTATCCTTTTGTGACCTCATCAAATTGCACTGTGGGAGGTGTTTGCACTGGTTTAGGTATGCCCCCTCAGAATGTGGGTGAAGTATATGGAGTTGCAAAAGCATATACAACTAGAGTTGGGATTGGTGCCTTTCCTACAGAACAAAACAATGTAAGTATAATGTTAAGATAAATATACATGGCCTCAAGTGTCATGCATATAATTTTCCATAAATTTAAGTTAAGATTTTAGTAGCTATTTTCCTAATGGTAGAGATGTCTGGAGATATTCAATCAATCCAGGTCATGGTTGTCCCAAAGATGGTTTTCAAAAGGCAACTGGACTTTGGGTGGGGTTCCTTGAAGATGTTTCGCTTCCTACCCAAGAACCTTCTTCAGGTCTGGCTGAAAGGTGGAAGAATGGAAGGATTTAAATCTGGTCATTAGCACTCTGAAGGTCGGTCATTAGCTTTTTGAGAATTGTTAAGGCCTCTTGGAGGTTTATCTTTACCCTCGGGGGGTATCACCTGAATCAGAGTGCAAATGGGTGTGCTGAAAGCAGTTCTTGAGACTGCTGAAAAAACTGTTGTAGACAGGATAGGCAGTGTCATACCACCACCACCACCACCACCCCTGGATAAGAGAGGGCTGGTCAGTCTTAATAAAGCTGCTCTCTTTGATCCCTCTTTCAAACCAGTGGTCCCCTCTGTCCAGTATATGGACTTTGCTGTCTTCAAAACAGTGATCTTTGTCTTTCAGGATATTGTCCCAATTAAAATGTCCCATCAGGACAAGATTCAGCAGTCCATTTAAATTTGAAAGACAACAGTCACTCTTAGCATGTAGATATTAAATGGCATGAATAGATTTGTGAAAAAATTGATTATTCTGCTAGTATTTTTAAATTACCTGACATAAATAAAGGTAGCTTCTATATTTTTATCTTGTTTCATATATGTTAAACTTGGGTAGAATGTAAAAAATACTTTATTTTGTTACAAATATATTTGGTTTATAAGTTGATAAAATTGTTCCAAGATAGTATCAATACTGTATTTTTTTTAATTTTTTTTTTAAGGAAATTGGAGAATTGCTACAGACACGAGGAAAAGAGTTTGGTGTGACCACAGGACGAAAGAGAAGATGTGGCTGGCTTGATCTTGTATTGCTTAGATACGCTCATATGATCAATGGATTCACTGCGTGAGTAATGTGTACTGGTTTCACATGGCCTTATTATTGACTGGTATATATTGCATGACAGATGAAAATAATCATTACTCCAAGTAACAAAATTCCAGTTTTTTGTATGTCATCGTAGAAACCTGTGATTTAAAAATGGTTGTTATTGTAAGATTTTGAAGTATACTAATTTTATATATTTCAGGATGGAAATGTAGTACAGGTAGTCCTTATGACCACAATTGAGCCCAAAATTTCTGTTTCTGAAACAGTTGCTAAGTGAATTTTGCCTGATTTTACAACCTATCTTGCCACAGCTGTTAAGTGAACCACTGCAGTTGTTAATTTAGTAACATGGTTGTTAAGTGACTCTGACTTCCCCATTGACTTTCATTGTCAGAAGGTCACAAAAGGGGATCATGTAGTCCTGGGACACTGCAGCCCTCATAAATATGAGTCAGTTGGCAAGCATCTGAATTTTGATCATGTGACCACAGAGATGCTGCAATGGTTATATGTGTGAAAAATGGTCATGTCAGTTTTTTCACTGCTGTTGTAACTTTGAACAGTCACTAAGTGAACTGTTGTAAGTTGTACATTAACAGTGAGGTCTCTGTTTTGAATTTAAACAGAGAATTGTTAGGGTGACAGGGCTTTCGCGGATTACTTAATGATATTATCAGCAGCTGTTTTTTGCCTTAGTTAATTATATCTAGCTCAATTTTCTATCACTACATTTCTTTTCTAAATTTAAGTTTACCTCTAGGATAATGTGATTCACGTGAGTTGATAGAATTCAATATAAATGAGAATATGTCTTGCATTAATTAAAGTTTTGGGCCTGTTTTGGACTTTTTCAATTCACTTACTGTAAGTTTTCCTTATTATAATATTGTTCCTAAAAATGTGTTCTAGAAGAGGAATAATAGTTTTTTTCTGAAAATGGAGGGTTCAGCACCAGAATTAAGTAAGGGGACATATTGGCTGATCTCAGCTTTATGGGGTAGACAGACAGAAAACATGATTGGGTGAGCCAGTTCTTTATTGTAAGGTTGTATTAATAGAATCTTACAAATCTGAAATCTCTCCCCACCCAGCATCTCCTTCACAACTCAAAAAACAAGGGAGAAATCTCTTCTGAGCCTTCTGTCCCGTCCACATTTCTGCTGCAGGCTAAGCAGCCTTTTATTTGCCTGTTCCTTTGGTTGCATCTGATTGCCCTTTGTTCCAAACCATTCCCACGTACCATTGAGTTCTCCAGTCAAATAGGTCTTGTTTGATTAATGATATAATTATAGATATTTTCAAAGTGTTATCCACCAGCATTGGCCTCTTGCTCTGGAATCTCTTTCCTAGAAAGGGAATTATTTCCTAGGTAAAACAAATATATTTTTAATGCAGACTACACACACACACACACACACACATGTTTGTTATGTTTTCGCGGGTATTATGGCATTATGCCTTGTTCGGGTATTTTCCCACGTCTTCATAGTTGTGCTTTTAAAGTTGTAGTGACGTTTTGGTAAAATCTCATTTACC
>JANHFR010002054.1:99579-119376 GCA_032468015.1 Mimophis mahfalensis | reverse complement strand
ATTCGAACCACTGAACTGCCGACCTTTCTGATCGACAAACTCAGCGTCTTAGCCACTGAGCCACTGCATCCCTCCATAGTCTGTTCCAAAGTGGGTAACTGAGTCGCCAATATACACCATTTATAATTTGTTTCTGAATAAGAAAACAAAGTCATGGTATCTTAAAAATTAATACATCTAATTCACAGTCAGTTTTTATGGACTATACCAATTCAGTAGATGAAGGAAAATATTCTGAAATAGTTGTTTTTAGCTCTTTATTTCATACACACCCTTATAAATGCTGGTTGGACTGTAAAAAGATTCAGACATAAATGAAAAGAATGGATACATATAATCAAAGTTGCCTATAAACTAGTCATTAATAAAACAGATCTTTTGTATGACATAGATATTCTTGCATGTATGGTTTTGATAAGAGAAATAAGCTTGGTAAGAAAAAATCCTATTTTATCCATGAGAAATTATGTTAAGTTCTAATGAATTTCAGTTCAACTCTTTTACATGTAAATCAGACTTTATGATTGCTACAGATCATCTGAACAGGAAAGCTAAACAAGAGATGTAAAACCTTTTTAAAGGAAGTTGTCAGTTTTCTTCTGGTGTGGAAGGTTAACAGGTGCTACAAAATGGTGATGGGTGGAACCTTGCTGTTTTTTAGTTATCTCTGCCTTGTCTCTTCCTATTCTTGCATCCTTGTTCATTCATTTGTTTTCTCTCATACAAATTTCATATTTTTACAGATATGAAAAGGCCAGAACAGCATATATTTAGATATACTATAAATTCCCCATTGTATTTCTTTCTCTGACTTCTTGACTCTATCAAATATTTTTGAAGAGTATTTTTTTCCAAATGAATTGTTTTACTCTGCAGTATCCTTCATCTTACCTCCTTTCTTCCGTGCTATCCAACCAAGCTTCCTCTTACATATTTTTCCATAAAGAGGAAGAAAAAAGAAAGCTTAATAAGCAAATTCACAAACTGAGTTGGAAGTATTGGATCCCCAATGTAAACTGGAGCATGAATTTCAATGGCATATTCCATTTGAACCATCATTCTGTAACTTGAGTCTCAAAGTCTGCCTCATTTTTTCCCTTGAGATGATGACTTAATTGCATAGTCCTCAAAGATAGGATTAATGACGTTTAAGACTATATTTTGTTTATGGATGAAGATAATTTAGTGTATGTTACTTTGTTGTATGAGACCAGCCACTCATACATCATTTGAGCTCTCTGATTGACTTTAGGCATTTTTTGTCACTCTATTCGACATTCATAGTAGAATTTTTATCCTGTACTATATGGAACTTCATAGTCTGTTTTAGAAATTAAATCTATGATATAGCATTAATCATGTTCTGGTTGTACAAATATTTTTTCAAAAGTCCCTGAAGGATAAAAACAAACCAAAAATATGCTTTTCAGAAAAGCATATCACTTAATAATCCCACTACAAAAGATGAAAAAGAAATGGAAAGGGTCAATAAATCAGCAGATTCAGGGACCAATTATTAAATATTTTGTCTAAGACAGAGGTTTAATAGTAATAAGCTCATAATCCTTGAATAAAACGTTATTTAACACATGGCTTGTTCGTTTATTTTTGAACTTCTGATTTGCTTTATAGTTTGGACTCAGGGCAACTGAAGCCATTTTATAATTCTAATGACATATAATAAATTCTTCATGAAGCTGCTACTTATTATGTAGATTGTTTGGTGGGAAAGTAGACTAGTATATATTTTTTTCAACTTTTGCTTTCCAAATATGCCTTTAGGACTGCTACTCCCAATATTTATAGCCAAAATAGATGAAGGCCATGATAGCTGATAATTGAAATTGCTAAACTTTGGAAGGGAAAGATATGGGAAGGTTATTCTAATATGTGGAATAGTGTTCTATTTATTATTCTAAAGTAGAATAATAAAAAAATAGTGGCATCTTTCAAAATCTCTACATTAGAGTTAAAAGATGATGCCCCCCAAATACAACTAATTTTGACTGCCCCACCTTGTTTAAGGAGATATAAGTTGGGACAAAGCATCATTAACAAAATATGAATTGTAAAATCCCAAAACATTTTTAAAAAGACACTTGGGGTTTTTTTGTTTACATTCTAAATATAAATGTGCTCTCTAATTGTTCCTTTAGCTCACTCAGAATTGATCCATTCATTCTCCACATCGGTTTGATGAACAACTCAACATTCTTGCTGCAGCAGTGTGCTTTTCTTTCAATCCCCTATCATATAATTTCTTATTCACTCCACATGCCAGAAAAGAGAACTTTGATGCTTTGAACTTTTCCCTACAACTTTCAAAGGACAGAAAGGGAAGGGGTGGGAGAGAGAATAGGGACGTAAGAAGTAAGAAAGAAAGGACGCATCAAGGTGAATTAGATTTCCACATCATTTATCCTACAGAAAAGCATATACTTTAATCTACCCTTAAGCAGACAGAGGCATCATTAGGGCTGCATTTTGTCTACAAAGCTAAAAGAACAGCAAATCTTATACTTCTGTGTCGATCTAGTTTGACCAGTTCTGCAAGTTCACTTAAAAGGGAAGGCATGACATTTCCATTTGTGCTGCTTTGAACAAAGCCTGAAACTAAGCAAACAGGGTGGAAATGGTTGGGGTTAGAATAAGGGATTTTATAAATTACTAACATATCTAGTGAGCGATTCACTTAAATCGGGATAAAATGAAAGTTAGTTACTAAATCTGGGTTTTACCCAGATGTGCCAATATGACATGTCTAAGAAAAATAAAATGGGTCTTTGGGAAGATGGTATTCTCAGATGATATTCTCGGTCTTTATCTTTGGAGGTTGTTACTTGGAACGCTGACATATTAATCTAAACCAAGAATACATAAAAACCCCCACAAGAAATAAAGGATATGATTGTTTTTACATTTCATTTTAAAACAAGAGTTACATTAGTATTGGGGATTGAAACTAAGACTGGTGGCCTGGCTGCATAACTTTTAAAATTCAATAACAAATGATTATTAACCCAATATAATCTTAACATTTCACATATGTTAAATAATTAAACTTGCACATGAACTTCAGGCAATTATGACCATTGCAAAAAATCCATATAAAAGAAAAATAACGTATAATACACAGTGCGAAATATACCAGCAAAGAATGAAGTAGGGAGATCAAGAAACAATTTAGTTTAAAAAAGGAAGAGAAAACGAAGGATTATTTTGATGGGAATAAAAGCATATTTTGGAAAAGGATGAAGAGAGGTCCACAATTTTCTGCCAGTTCAGTTAATGGAATTAAATGTACTTGCAACGTACTTTAATCACTTGATGGTATTACTTGTGATGAAATCAATGTGAAGAAATGTTGGAAGGAGCATTTTTGTGATATTGATGGAATGTTACTGATACATTAAAGAATGTAACTAAGATAACAGTTACATACGCTAGTGTCCTAGAAAATGGATGAAAAATAAGTTCTACGTAAGAATGTTGAAAAACCATAAGGTTGTAGTAGGTACAGACAGTGTATCTGTACAAATGTTAAAATATCTATGTGGGTGATTAAGAAAGGGTAATGATTGCAGCAGTGCTGAAGTTTTGCAAAATGTCATTATTTGTCTTCTAAAGAGCTGGAAAGCTAGCAAGAGTGAATGCAAAAACTAGACAGAGGTAATTTGTTAAGGGTACACCTCAGGAAGGGTCAAAGTGGAATTCTGATTAATTGGATACCCGTTGGGAAGTTCCGTTTATGCTAGGTGCAGGGTTTTTAAATTTTTGCTATTTAACAACTCACTGGAAAAAAAACCCTATGAGTACGAAAAAGAAGTCTGCTGATTTAAAGAAAGAATATGATAATATGAGTAGGATTGCATAGAGACGGAATTAAAGGCTGGTTGCTATATATCGTCAAAAGCAGTAATGTGAGAAAAAAATATTTATCAAAAGACAGAAAGACAAGATGTGATATCCCTTTGACTTTAATATAATTGAATATTTCATGTTAAAGTATTTCTACTATACTCTAATATTCCCTTGGTTGTTTATGATGTGTCCTTTTTCATTAAAATGAATTTCATTTTGGTGATTTATATAAGAAAACTAGTGAGAATAGTCAGCTTTTTAAAAACTCCATTAACTCTGACCTGGACTTCATGTAAACTTTCATTTATTTGCAGTGAGAATCTGGACTTTAAAAAGTCAAGATGGATTTTAAAGAAAATTACAAATGGAGAAAATAAGAGAAAAGATTTAAGAAATGTAATGCTTCAAGATCCCACAGTATGATGAGGAGTATGATACTGAGGATCTGAAATCTAAAAATTTCAGCATAGTAGCCTCCCAAAATTATTCCCTCTCCCTCAAGCATAAAGCGAATGAGATTTGTATCAAAGTTAACATGCTGTGAGTGTACCAAAGTTCATGAAATCTATTATTTATATATTAAAACATTATAAATACTTGATTGTGCAATTTCTATGCACATTAATTACAAAACTATGACAAATGTTATTTTTAGTAAAATGTTATTTCAGATCTGAGTGGATGATTAGCTATTCTTTTCCAATCGCTTCAACTAAATACATATCCCATTAATTCACTTTGCAAAAATTTTAATTTCTTCATCATGAACAAGAGGTCTTGTTACACACCCATTCTATTTTCAATTGTGCACTAATCCTTTCTCTACCCTAAATTTATAATACTAAGCCAGAAACTTGAAGCGAACTGCTTTATTTAAAATGCAGATCCTCACATGGAGGTTGATTGGGCGGTATGTCCAATTTTATTCTCAATCCACTGTGGAGCTCTTACATACGTAGGCGAGGTTGTCTTTGCTCCATCTTTTCTTATTCAATGGTAAAAGGAGATCCAGGCAGCACCTTCCTAATCATAGCTAAAAATCACCAAGGATCAAAATACAAGCAAACTGTTCCAATTCTAAAATACATTTCAAAATAATAGTAAACTGGTGAAAACAAATCCACCCATATATTAATATTTAATTCAGATTAAGCAGAAGTATTCTAAATTAATCAGATGGAGATCAAGGACTTCCTAACACATTTAATGCCATTCCAAATGGAATGATAGAATATAAATCTAATATAAATGTTATTTTTCTCTTGATTTCCTTCGTACATTTGATAACACACAAGATGTTTGGATATTTTCAAGGCAAAACAAAACAAGCTGCATGAGAAAACACTAACTTTAGGCCAGTTGCTTGTCACACTGTCTTCTGCTCTAAGGAGGACTTTGAACAGTTGTACTGAACTGACTGAGAGAGGATCCACTAGGTAAGCAAATACATGAATGTCTGCAGATTTGCTTAGGCACAGGACATCACACATTAAAATAGGAAAACATAAATATAACACATGGAATATTTGGTGAAATAAGCAATGAAATGATATTAACAGCCAACGAACATACCAAAACTGGAAGATTACAACAAATCCATAAAAAAAAAAATCTCTTAAGAAGTAGGGGAAAAAAGAAAGCAAGTTAAAAGGGCAACCGTAAATGCCATCTGTATCTGGGAAGAATTTCTTCAGTCATGGTACATCTAAGAATTGCCAGAGAAATCCATCACAAATTTCTTTTCAACCAAACAAGAGCTCTTTGCCAAAACAGTATTTGTCATGGAACAAGTATGTACACAATTCATATATCTGCTAGTGACATATCAAGATACTGCACAGCTTAAAATTTCTCATAAAAAGTAATGTATGCTGTACCTAGAGAAAGATATGTACAAAAATGTACATAATAAAAGTAATTTATATCAGGCCAAACATATCACGCGCATGCCACGCCCACCCCAGCTCTGCGAATGGGGAAAACCGTGAAATGTCACATAACAGCAATGTGACACAGTGAGTTTGACACCTGTGACCTATTTTTATTAGGAATACAAAACGCAAATTAAAAAAACTTTATAGAATAAAAATAATTGGTCACAAATGTATGCATGACTAAGAACATGTAATAGTAACATCACATATTAATATGTGGAATGTAATTTCCACCTCTAATCACTTAGGTTTGTATGTGAACATGTCAGCTTTATGGAAAGTGTCCCCCTTTAAGAATCCTTCAGTTCTTAAAGTTTAAAACCAGCATTTTCAGTTGTATCCAGAAAGGAACTGGAAATCAAAGATTTCCAGGAAAAGAACTAATACATTCACCACTTTGTGTGATTCTTTAACTGTTTGGATGTCATATTTGAAAACGGTTGAAATTTCCAGAAACTTTCAGACTGTATTATCATTAATTCTTGCTAGGAATTTCCAGATAACATGATTTTTTGAAAACAACTCTTTGTGAATATATGGTGAAAATGCCTGTGACATTCCACCCTTCCTTTATAATGGTCGGCATTACATATTTATTTTATCCATAACTGGTAGTTTGAATATAAAACAACTGTGCTTCTAAGTTATCACAAGACTTAATGAATCTTTTGCAACTCACTAGCATTTTCAGCATACAGTTATACTTGTTTTAAGGTCCAGAGGCCTTTGAGAAGAAACAGGCAGCTTTCTGATCTGTTGAAGGAAGAGATGGATTAAAGGCAGCCAACCCAGCTGCTGTAAGTTTTATCACTATACACTACAGGCCTAACAGATGGAAACCAGTTTCTGAAACAATAAGCAAAATGTAGGCTTCTTGCTCTTAGTCTTTCCTCCCCTGACTAGTTATCTCTTCCCTTTTTATCTCCATCAGTTCTGCTTCCTTCTTTCTTCCTGTTTGTTTCCATAGTATCCCACATTGTCTTTTTGATTTGCCTCGTTTTCTGCTTCTTCTGGAAAGGGGCACACATACTCAGGCATACATGCTTGTATGCATATGTACATATATAGTGTGTGTGTATGTGCATGTGTGCATATACATATATACATTTATACAAACATACATACATACGCTGTATGTGTATTTATATTAACATATTTTGTGGGTGAGAGAATAGATGATATGAGCAAGATGAGGGATCAATTTTATGAAGTATTTTGGAGATTGGCAATTAACTTTAATAAGTAGTTATTGCTGTTTTGACCCTGCTCTTTTTAGCACATACTCCTGCAGTTATATATGTATACATATATGTACAGTTAAGTATAGGCCATGAAAACATTCACTGGGAAGTAGCAATCTCTAGAATAGGTTTAAATTGGGCCTACCAGCTGCAGACTGACAAGTTAGAGAAGCTGGGACTGCACGGGATTTTTTTTAGCCTATGGTTATCTAAGATTTTAATTTTTTTCTGTCTGTTCCTCCTTGAAGAACAGGCCATCCTTAATCCAGGGTTATCTTTCATGTAACTGCTATGTGTGTGTGATCTAACTATATACTTATATATAACTATATACATATATATATGCCTTTTTTTATAAAAGCTTTCAGGCAAAGACTTGAATTTTCCAAGGAATTCCCTCATCCAAATACTTGTTGAGAATGGATTCTCTTAGCATCTAATATTAATGTATATAAACAATCTATACAGTGCATGGGCATATTTTTAAGTCTTGGAGAAATCCAATAAAAAGCTTGGGCAAAATACAGTGGCAAAGAAATGGAAATCCATTAACGGTTCTTAGCAAATGACACAAATGTTCCAAATGGGGGTAAATATTCACAAAGCCTTACCTACTTTTTTTTTCTACTGAAAATATCATGATACTGGCTTTACCTCTTTCTGCCAAATATTTACTGAGAGAAGAAACAACATTAACCACATTACTAAATGCTTTGAAAATATTGTTGTTAATATGTCTGATCAACTAGAGATGAATAAATAAAGGCTAAGTAGAGAAAGCCACAAATGGGAAGTCAGAAGTCTGTCTCTAAAACCCTAGGTAGACCGAGAAATACAGCGCATTCAGTTTCAAATAAAACCAAATTTAGCCATTAATATAGTCCACTTTCTTGAGATGTGAAATATACAGTTTTGCTCAACCTTTATGTTAAAAATTAAACATTATAAATCAATAAATGAATGGATTGAGATAAGTAGAATGAGAAAGAGTTGGAGCTGAGGAGTGACTGCAAGCAGGTACACAGTCCATCAAGGTAACCTCCACTTCAGATATTCTCCCAAACCAGAACTCATTCCACAGGCTCTGGCAGAGGGAGGAGGAGGTTACAAGTGTTCATGCCAACATAAGGACTGAATGGCAGGCATGGGAAGACTGTTCACTTCAGGTGTGGGTTTAGTCAGAAGTCTCTTGCTCCCATTGTCTGGATACCTGCTCCATATATGCCGGCTGAGAGGGATTAGAAACCTTGCAGGCAGAAAACTCACTGTTTCCCTCCTGTTGTCAACATTTAGTTTTGCCCCCTCTGAATTCTGGGTGGCCAATCAGGAGACTTGAAAGTGGAACTGGCAAAGAAGGCAGGGCCTAAGGAAAGGTTCTGCTGCTTCTTAAGATCTATCTGTATTTGGGTATCCTTCCAATGATTCAGCTATTCCAGTTTGATCTTTTATATGCTGGGAATCCAAAATAGAGATTCCCATTTTTACTCCTCCTCTGTCTGAGGAAATAGCGGAATGGTGAAACATAAGGGGGACACGGGGCATTCAAGAATCAGATAAAAACCGATTAAAACCGGGTTCAATGTATTTAGAGATGGCACTGGGGGAAGGTATGAAAAATTGTTAAGGAGGAACCCAGAGAAGCATTTGCACAATTCAAAAATTGAAACAAGTGTGAGAAAGACATATAAAGTAACTCTACCTTTTTTTTTTTTAAAGCACAAAATGGGATAGAGAAAAAGACAGTCTTTCAAGTTTTTTATTTTTATACCATACGAGCACCATTCCTGTCTGTTTCTTGATCTGGCCTTCTTCAAAGAGCTGACACTGGATGTATCTGGCACACAGTTTCTTGGTGGGATGTATTGGGGACAAGAACTAGCTCACTATATGCATTCCAAAATAAGATGAAAGCATGTTCTTGGCGTGGATGATCAGCAATGCCTAAGTAGGAAGTTCTTGTATAGGATCCATTCATTCTTTGAAGAGTATGTGTGTTGCCAGAAGTAACATAAAAATGGAAAGTCTCAGTATCACAATGTAACTGTGGATATATGTATATATTTAAGGATGACAGTAGGAATAGGGCGGTATGTAAGTCAAATAAATAATAATCAATAATAAATTTCATACAGGCAGAGATAATGGATGTTTTTTGATTCTATCACTATGTACAATGACATTGTACAGGAAGGGAATTCACTGAATTACACTGAAGTATGGTTAACAACTTTTGTTGTGCTTTTTTGGACCTTATCCACAGAGAAGTTTGTTCTGCACCTCCCTCTAGGATTTCTACCCAGCCTTGCCCAGTCTGAGGCTTCCCTTAAGGTTCCAGGCGTTCTGTCTGCAGGTAGCCCTGCATTTGGAATGAAGGACATCCCTCTGTATGGGTTTTCATTTCTCTCCTCCTAGGGAAGCTTTCAGCAGTCTTCTCTCTCTGGGGTCAGGTACTGATTCCTGCACATTCCAGTGGAACAGAACATATACAATAATGGCTTTCTGCGGCTGCCAAATTTCCACACCGACCAGTGGTGGGATTCAAATTTTTTTACTACGGGTTCTGCGGGCATGGCTTAGTGGGCGTGGCTATGCTGGCAGCCAATCAGAGGTAGTATTTTCCAGTCAAATTTTCCAGTCAAAATTATCACTACCGGTTCTCTGGAACCTGTCGGAACTGGCTGAATACCATCTCTGACACCAACCCTCCAATGGCACTAAGGCATCTCAAAGCCTCAGAGCAGCACAGAATCAAATATGACAACCCATCTTTCCATCTCTATTCTCCTAACCTTCTTTTAGAGTTCAAACCAGCAGTATTATCCTCAGCAACTGAGGTTGGTTCCCTCCACCCGGGGTTTTAGTCCCCCACAACTATATACTAGGCATGGCCAGCCAGAATGCTACTTTCATTTGCCCCACAATGTTCCTGGCTAGCAACCATTTTGGCAGCACAGGGTTGTAACAGAACTTCTCCCCATCCTTTCATCTCTCCTTCGGTTGAATTACACCAGCACAATAGTAGGAAGCTAGCCATAAAACTTATACTCTACATTCAGAGATAAAGGAGAGTGGAGCAGACTCTGACAATGGCCCTAGGTGGTAGCCATAACATGTTTGAAACTGTCAAGTAGAAGAATGAACCACCTTGCTATATGCAAACTCAGCCATAAGCAATAGTTGGGTCAATTGTATCAATCATAGTGTATACAAAAAAGTAATGGCTCTAGAGGACACAGATAAACCTCCAAGTGTTTCAATGTCTCTCTAAAAGGATGGAAATGACCAGCTGTCTGCAAGGAATATAAATCCTTCCATTCCCCACTATCCTGTCAGAACTGAAGAAGCTTTTGGAATGAGAAGTGAATGTCTTCAAAAGAAAAAAAACAAAAAGAAAGACCAGTTGCCTCCTGAAAAAACACCTTTGGGACAACCATGAACCTGGATGACTGAGAATCTCTACAGATGAATAACTCCAGCGTAACGTCTGTCCTATCTGTCTTATCACTAGATTATGGGTGAAGTTCCAAATTAAAATTGAGTTTAATTAAGACTGGGAGTTGACAAAGACCATACAAAATCTAGTCTTCAAAATAAAATGAATACCAATATCTGGGATAAGATGATTGAGCATATCTTGATATTGGAAAACATGGTAGATGAACAAATATACAGTCTCTGCTGTGAGAGAGATGTCCTTAGAAGGAATGACATGACCCATTCTTAAGAAAATTCAATGACAGTTAGTGTCTAACACCAGGTCAATAGTGAAACTACAAAACTTCCAAAACGTAACAGCCTGCCAGATCAGAATATAATCCACTCTGGCAAAATACATCTCAGTACTTTCAGAAAAGATATAGTACCCTAAATAATCCAAGTCAGGTAAATTCAATGGTTCTCAAGCTTAGCATACAAGGGTACATAGATGGATCTTCTTTTATTTATTTTTTATTATTTTATTCCCATTTATATCCTGCCCTTCTCCGAAGACTCAGGGTGGCTTACAACGTGCTCAGCAACAGCCCTCATTCCATGCATATGCCTGCTCATTAGGGCTGTCCCTGCCCCCAAGTGGCATTTTGCAAAGTCAGCTTATTGCCCCCACAATCTGGGTCCTCATTTTACTTACCTCGAAAGGATGGAAGGCTGAGTCAACCTTCAGAATAAATCGGCCAATTATCGAAGTGCAGAACCAAGTAGGAGTCCAAAACATTTATGAAAAATATTTTTCTAGATGTAATAAATACTAAAGGAGAATTCACTTAAAATACTTCATTCACTTTGTTTTCAGAAATGTTGTGGTCTTATCTGATGGTTAGGGAAATTGTTCAGGCAAGGACAAATACAGGTCTATTACAACTGATCTTTATTAACCCACATCCCACTGCTGAAGGCTCTGATCTAAACTCACTGGAAGGTCCAATTAATTCCTGTGAACAGAATTAGTACTAGTGGACATAAAAAACTGGAGACCGGTTGAAATGCTTCCTTGCAGGGGCTGTTGTAAATGAAAAATTCACAACAGAAGGGATTGCTTGTGAATGAAAATAGTCCAGCATTTCTAACTGAGTTTACAGCCAGACCACATACAATAACCATCAATTTTGTAAGAATAGGGTAACTTCTACTTTAATAAAAGATTTCTGCTGAGAGAAGAAATAGAATCTATCAGCTAGGAGTTTATGTGATAAGTTATCTTTACACATTCTATGCTGACTGCTTGACAGATGTCTAGCAGATGTGTTTGCTATTTAGTCACTGACCTTTACCTTTTCTTTCTACTGAACTTTGTCTGTCTGAATATCTGTCTGTACCTCCCTTTTTAGTGTTAGTACCTCCTCATAAATATTTTATAGAATTCTACCTTCAAATCTACCACTTTTTCATTATTCTGAATCTCTACCCTGATCAAATAGGCCACTCATTTGAATTATTTTAACATTTATGGCTTTCTACTACTTTACACTTAGTCCATGGATTAATATTTTTTGAAAGCCTTTATGAACATGGCATTTTTGGATTTGAATCTGTCTGTCTATAATCTACTTAATAACTACTACTGTTAGGCAATAAACTCCCAACATCTTCACAAGTGAAAATGTCATTCCATTATTTAGCTGCATTCTCCATATGAAGTTAAATTGTAATCAGATTATCCATTATAGCATTATAAATGCGAAGTGGGAATAATCAAGTCAAGCAGAAAGAAGCATTGTAGCATCTGGGTCCACTTCACAGCAAATGTGACCAATTGCATTAAAGATTTTCCAAAAACGTTTTAAATCTAGTGAAAAGAAATATCAAGGAAATGGAATCCAAATTAGCATTGCTTCATGGACACAAAAGAAAATACTTTACCCTCAATCTTCTTTCGTTTTGCCAGCTTTAAGCATTCCTGTTATATAAGCATGCCAGCCATTACATAGAAGAATCTGGTGTATCTTTTAATTCAAACAACTTTGTTAGGTTATCTCACAATTTGTTTACTATAAACCATATAGATCTGCAAAGGACCACATGTGAGGTAGAGAGGGAAAGAAATAAGACTCCATCTCAGAAAACATCTTGCTTTAATTAATTTTATAAGATATTTGACAAGACTTCCAAAATATTATCTCATTATATTTTTAAATAATTTTCAAACTAAGGACAATTTCTTGTAATTTAAATTATAATGAATAAACATTCAATGAAAATGTTGGGGAATGCATCAGCATTTTTTTTCTTCTATTCAATCATGTCCAGTTCTTTGGGACCCCCCTGGATGAACCCTTGTAGTTTTCTTAGCAAAGTTTTTCAGAAGTGGTTTGCATTGCCTCCTTCCTAGGGCTGGGAAAAAGTGACTCACTTAGGGTCATCCAGCTTTCATGCCTAAAGGCAAACTAGAACTCACAGTCTCCTGCTTTCTAGCCTGATGCCTTAAGCAATACATCAAACTGGCTCTGAGATCACCAACAGAATTTAGGTAATATGAATGGGGATATTGTGTAGTTCTCTTTCAAATGTTAAACCAGTGGAAGATGGACAAGAGCAGATATATAATACGAACATATTTTAGCTCAGAGAAACTGACAGCAGACATTTCAATTATAAAAAATGTTGATAAGCAAGTTTAGAAGTAATGGGGTAAGGGCTTCCTAAAACTGATATACATCATTTAATTTTACCAACAAATAGAGTAATACTGTTTATGTTGAACTGGTTTCCTTGGAGGTATTTTCTCCAAAGTAATAGCTGGAGCGTAGACTAGATCAGGGGTCCCCAAACCCCAGTCCATGGACCGGCACTGATCCGCAGCATGTCAGCAACTGGCCCATGCAAATAAGCAAAGCCCCATTGGTATGCAGGCCAGCACAAAAAGCCACACCCCCTCCAGTTTGCGGAAAAACATTTCTCCACAGAACCGGTCCCTGGTGCCCAAAAGGTTGGGGGCCACTGGGCTAGATGAACTTTAAAAATAACATGATCATGCTGGACATCAATGTCATCATGGGCCAAAGGGCCCAGGATGCACAAGTGCTTCATAATCACCCTTACAAAGTAATACTGGAGCAATGAAAGAAACATAATTCAAAAGAATCATGCTGTTCTTTAACAATTTTATACTGGGTGAAAGGAGCTGATAAAACAGCTATACACACACACTCTCAACAGAATGAGAGGGAACACAATGCAAGAAACCCACATTGAAAACAATTGTTCTAACTGTTGTGTTTTCTGTGAAGAGCTTATTTAAAAATAAATCTGTTTCCACGGACATCGCTGATAAAAGTAACAAGAAGGAAATTGATGTTTTAAGGAATCTCATTCACACTGTCCAGAAGACATGTATCCACTATAAATACTCTAGTCTAAGGGAAAGTACATTTTAGCACACAGATGACTATATAAAAGCAAGATTATATAAACTCAATCTCATTTCCTCCCTGCAGTTTTAGAATATACAAAATTTTCTTTTGGGAGGTGGGTGGGTGGATGGATGGATGGATGGATGGATGGATGGATGAATGGACGGACGGACGGACGGACGGACGGACGGACAGACAGACAGACAGACAGACAGAGGCATGAGGCTACCAGGAGACTATTAGTTCTAATCCCACCAGATTAGATTAAACCTAGTTGGCTTACAAGCCTAAACAGGGCTAGAATTCACTATCTTTTGGTTTCTAGGCCAGAATTTTAATCAGTACACCAAACTGGCTTTAGAAAACTTTTAATCCTTTAGAGATAAATAGAAAAATAAACCTCAAGTAAAGCTGAACATTTGTCTCTGCATAATAAATTTTAGCAAATGGTTAACTTGTGGTGAGATAGCCAGCTAATTAATTAATTAATAGTATAAAATTTCTGTTAAATAAGTTTAACTTATAAATGTGATGTGATCGGGCTTTAGCCTCAGTATTGTCTCGCCCTGATTTATTTTCTTGTTAATTTTTATTTTATTACATGCAAAAGATGTGGATTATACATTTGTAAGTGGCATAAACACAAGCCTTCCTTCTGACTTAGAACAGAATATCCTCCCAGAACATTTTCCTAACACATTTTGCCAGGCTAATTTAGAACTGATTTCCCTTAGGACATCCATATTGAAAAATGTATCATTCATTCCGAAAATAGATTTGTTTATTTGCTTATTTGTTTCTTGGTTTAGTAACTAGGGTTTTAATAGGAAGAAGCAAATTTAAACTGGTATAAAAACATATTATGGTATGTATTTGAAATGCTACACTTACCTTATGCTTTAAAAAAATAATCGGGATGAGTATGTTCAACCAAATTGCTTTCATAATGAGTATAGTAGCTTTTTTAAAAAAAATCTTCTGGGAGCTTTACTGTATAACATTTTCAAATAATGAAGCCATACGAGATTATTATTCATGCTCCTTAGTGTATCACAAGGGAGATATTACGAACTCTTCCCTTTTAGTGAATGTCCTTTTTTAAAGAATACATGAAGTTAAGGTTATCATATAATATTTCTAGCAAGTAGTCTGCATAAGATGCTCCTGGAATGTGGGAGTGGCCACAATTATGAAAATTCCAGAGAAAAGATAAAATCTTTTTAAAAACCCAATGAAACATTCCTTTGAAAAATTGTTTTTGTAGAACTTCAATATGAAAGAAACCCTGAAATGACATTTTGAGGTTTACTCTTCAGTAGCCTAATAATGATTTTGAATGAAAATGTACATTAATTCTACACTTGGCTAACATCACCTGGGAGTGCATAGGCTAATGTTTCAAAATGAGAAAAAAAGCACTTTGCACACAACTGACATTGAAAGGACGTATAAACTTTCAATATTCAAAGTTAGATTTTTACTGAATATTCATTTTTTTACTTAGCCAGATCATTCTTGCAGTTTTCTGTTTGATGAAAAACTAACAGGACATTGTGATAGGTAATATCATGAAATATAGTTAACTTTTCTGCTTCCTCATATTTCCTTAAAAATATTTCTCTATAATACAACATTAAAATGATACTTCATTCTAAATAGTTTGCAAATATATTATTGTTGACATATAACTCTAGTTTTTATTACTGCATTTATCTAGAATGTCCGTATTTTTATTAGCTGATTTAATTTTATTCCACAGAAATGTTTTGGGATACAGGGTTTCCCAAGTTTTATTGAACTCATTGGGACTTACTTCTGTTGATATTTATATGCTAATGCAGTTATTTATCATCCTAAAAATGCATTTAGAACAGCATTTATTCCATATCAGTTGAAATAAGGACTAATGTCATGGGAATAAAACTAGGGCTGTTTTTTTTGTTGCTGTTATGTTTAATGTTTATCTCAGGCAGAACCACTCATACAACTTCCAGAAAGGACACAGAGTTTTATTTATCATCTTTGGCACAAAGTTATTAAGAATCAAAGTGTTGGTCCCTCTAGTCTATTATTTATTTTAATTACTACAGCTTATTTATTTTAATTGGTAGCTACTGGTATATTTTTCTACACTCCTTTACCTGAGGTCCCTTAATCAAAAGCAATGTACTAAAGATTTTGGAAGTCCAACTAGACCAATCTGCCCTATCCAGGAAAATGTATGCAGGAACTAGGCCACCTCCTTTTTTTAAGCTGGCAAGATACTTAATTCAAATAATTTAATTTAATTTAATAATGGGATTTATATGCCACCCTATCTCCCGCAGGACTCAGGGCAGCTCACAACAATAAAACCCTAACACATACAAAAGTTAAAAATAAATTAAACTAATGATCCCATTAAGAGTAAATTTAGAATAAAAATTTGAGTTAAAACCATTAAAACCATTAAAAAACCCCGTCAATCCAGGCCAGCTTGATGGAATAAAAACGCTTTTAAGTCGCAACGGAAGGAGAGGAGGTTGGGGGCCAGCCAGAGCTCCAAGGGAAGTTGATTCCACAGTGTGGGTGGGGGTCACCAGCCGACACTGTCTGGCTGACGGCACCCTGAGGAGGCCGTCTCTGTGGGAACGCACTGGGCGGTAGGAAGCTGTTGCTGGCAGCAGATGTTCACACAAATACCCCAGACCTAAGCCATGTAGGACTTTATAGGTGATGACCAGCACCTTGAATCTCACCCGGAAATAACTGACCTAAACTCTAGACAATTACCTAGCACATTTTAATGTCCCCATACTTTTTCCATTAAGCCCAAAAGAAAAATTTCTGGTTTCATCTTTATCCTTGTTTTAAGAATTAAAACAAATATTAAAATATGAATTTTACTCCAAAATTTCTTTGCTTTATCACATGTCCACCATAAATGATATAAGATCCCTTCTCTACTTTTACACCTCCAATGTTCATTTGAAATATCTTTATACATTCTAGATATCTTATCTGGTGTTAAACACCAGCCACACATCATCTTACACAATTTTTCTTTGAATTATAATTTAATTATAATGGAAAAAGACTTGGAAGAAAAATTTGGAACTTTGATCTTATATATGTTGATGTCAGCAGTACTGTATGCACAAAAATGGAAGGACATTTTGATTTCCACCATGCCCTCATCACCTCCAGGTTAGATTACTATAACACACTCTAAATGGGGCTGTCCTTGAAAAGCATTCGGAAGCTGCAGCTGGTCCAGAATGTAGCCATGCAAGTGATTATGGATGTACCCGTATAACACCAATCTTGCAGGAGCTGCACTGGCTCCCAGTGGGCTTCTGGGTGCAATTCAAGGTGCTGGTTATGACCTTTAAAACCCTACATGGCTTAGGACCGGGTTACTTTCGAGATCATCTTTTACTACTGACTACCGTCTACCTCTCCCAGTGCCCCATCAGACCCAACAGAGTTGGGCTTCTAAAGGTCCCATCAGCCAAACAATGTTGGATGGAGGGCTCATGGGTTAGAGCCTTCTCTGTGGCTGCACCGACCCTCTGGAACCAGCTGCACCCGGGGATTCAGATCATTCTCGACCTGTTGACCTTCTGCCAAGCTGTTAAGACCTAGCTATGCCAGCAGGCTTGGGGTTAATGATTCCACCTGAAGGGAGTGTTTTAAAATGTTTTTAAAATGTTTTTAATGTTTTAAAAATGTTTTTAATGTTAGATTTGCTTTTATTCTTGTAAGGTTTTTTTGAATGTTGTAAGCTGCCCAGAGTCCTTTGGGAGTTGGGCGGCCTAGAAATTTTACAAACAAACAAACAAACAAACAAACAAACAAATGGACAAATGGCTTACAGAAGCTGATGGAGTTGGTAGAGAAGGCTAAATTAACCACTTTTATCAAAGAAAAGAATATAAATACTTTTGTTGCTACATGGAGACTGCTTCTGAACTTTGTGCTTGAGGTAGGAAAAAACCCTCTGATTTTAGGTTTTACCAATTAGATTGATTCGTTGTTATAGAAATGACTAGTTTATATTATTATGGAAGAGTGAAAAGATGTACCTTTTCTCACACATCAGAAGGAACTTTGTATTGTAATATACATGGATCGATATATTACTGTTATAAGTCACCAACAGATGGAAGTGGTAATGTGATGAAAACTCTGATGTGTTGTTTAGCGTCTGTTCTTTCGCTTCCATTTATAGAAAATTGCTGTGAGTTGTGTTACAAGTAGTTCTCGAGTTATGAATGTAATGGAGCCTGCCCATTCCATTCGCAACCAGAGGAACTGTGGGAATGAATCTTGTATCTTGAATGAGATCACCGCCTCCCTTGATTCAGTAATCAAATGTGAGACTCATTAAATGCACATGAGGTACTTCAGGGTGGGGAAGGCCATGGGGGACCCTAGTGATAGAACAGTCCACTTGCCTAAGACCACCCAAGGCCTCCCTGATCCACTGAAATATCTCAGGCTCCCCAAATTGCTTTTTCCCTAGCAACCTGCCATGCTGTGTCACTTACATTGTGAAGCTCTAGCAAGCAGTCTCCTTGCCAGCCTTGTGCGCTTCTCTGCAGTTCTGTTAAGGACTCTGCAGGCCTTTCCCAGCCCGTTGCAGGCTGATATGGAGCTTCAGGGGACCAGATCCCCCGGAGGCTCTATTTCGGCTTGCAGTGGGCCAGGAGAGGCCTTTGGATAGCTGAACAGGGCTTCTGAGGGGCAGATATGCCCCCCAGAAGCTCCATTTTGGCCAGCAAGGTGCTAGGTGAGTCCTCTCGATGGCAAAGTGCAGGATGAATGTTGCAGAGCCTCTGCAGTTGTTCGTAAGGGCAAACAACTGCTGTGATGCTGCAAGATTTGTAATTTCAGGCCTTGTTCAGAAATGCTAGGGGGCACTGATCGCGTAACTTCGAATGTTCGCTAAGGGAACATTCATAACCTGGGGATTACCTGTATTAGTATTCGTTAAATGGAAACATGCATTGATTATTCATCATTACATGTTAGTATTGAATTTTTAACTGCCAAGCAGGTCCTGTCAATTGAATTTCACTGTCAAATGAAGTATTTTTTTTTAACGTAAATAACTGTGATGACATGAGTGCTGTGTGTAGTTGGGCAAAAAACATGTAAAAAAGATGACTTGTTAAGAGCTGAATTGTGTGATCAAGAATAAAATTTACAACTTGTGACAGCTGATAAGTTTCACATGAAAAAGGTTGATAAACTGATGAAGGATAACTGGAAGCACAAGAATTTTGCTTCAAGAAAACATCAGCCTTCTTACTTCACAAGTCACCCAGTTACATTTTCCATGAAAAAAACAAGCAAATCAGAACCATTTTATTTTTACTACTATGTAACTTCAACCTATATGCAACAGATTTCACAGAAAGAATGTAAAATCTCAATTTCAAAATATTTCAATGTGCTCCTGCACAGTTGGTATGACAGTCGTCACATATAAATTTTACAAACAGAACTATAAAGGGATAAGTACTATTGGAAGCATCCACACCTTTCTACTCTTTCTCACTTTCAAGACTGAATTATAGCTCAAGTTACCTGAAGTTTTTATTTATTTATTTTCTTGTTTGCTTATTTAGCCGCCCTGAGTCCTACGGGAAAAGGGCGAGGTATAAATCTAATTAATAAATAAATTTATTTATTTCCCATCTTTATTATTTTTACAAATATTCAAGGTGGTGAATACCTTCCTCCTGCTATTTTCCGCATAATGACAAACCTGTGAGATGAATTGGGTTGAAAGAGTGACTGGCCCAAGGTCACCCAGCTGTATTTCATGACTTGAATTTATAGTTTCTTACTTTCTAGACCAGTGTTTCTCAACCTTGGCAGTTTGAAGATGCGTGGACTTCAACTCCCAGAATTCCCCAGCCAGCGTTG
>JANHFR010002054.1:41691-56132 GCA_032468015.1 Mimophis mahfalensis | reverse complement strand
GAATGAGGGCTGTTGCTAAACACATTGTAAGCCGCCCTGAATCTTCGGAGAAGGGCGGGATATAAATGGGATTAAAATAAATAAATAAAATAAAAACTTGCAGAAAAGTACAGACAACTTCTTTTGAAAAGCAAGATTATCACACATTTATTTTTTCTCCACTGCAGGGAGCGTGGACTGAGATCAGCCGATACCAATGTAGCAGATTCTAACCTACTGGCCAGGTTGCTCAAGACCTTGCTTAACCTGCTGATTTGTGTCCAGAATGCTGGTACATGTAGTCCTTGCTTAACAATGGCAAGTGGAATTGATAACTCTGCTGCTAAGCAACACAGTCATCACGCATGATGTCACATGATTACACCAACTTACAGTGGCTGTCTAATTAAGCAAATCCTGCACAATCATTTGTTCAAGCCTCACATGATTGCCATTTATAACCTTCTGCCAGCTTGCCTATTTTCCCTATTTATTTGTCAAAAGCTGGCAATGAAAATCAAAAGCAGAGATCATGTGATGGTGGGACATTGGAATTGCAATTGCTAAGCACCTGAATTGCAATCACATGACTGCAGGGCCACTGCAACATGCCGCAATTACAAGAGCCAGTAGTCTTTGCTCAGCACTGAAACTAACTTCCAAAACACGCCCTGTTGGGATGGGGGAAAGGCCTATTTAGTATAGCATCCCAACTTTGCAGCCTGCAAGTCATCTTTACTGAAATCCTAGTGGAAAGCAATGGCTTTCTGAGTAGGCTGATGATCACATGATTGCAGGTTGCTTGGCAACAAAGTGCAGAAGGAACGACTTATACCCTTTGGTGCCAGCCTCCCCGTTGCAAATGATGATCATACTAACCATGGCTCATTCTAATATTACAACCATGATCACATGGCTTGGGGAATGCTACGACAACTGAATTTGCAAGCCAGTTGCGAATCTGCCTTGTGCAGTGCCATTGCAATTCTGAATGGTTGCTGAAACAAGGGTCATAACTTGAAGACAATGTGTATTACAACTATTGTATCATGCCCATTATTACTACAAATAAAACGATAAATCTCATCCATAAATAATTTTCCCCAGTGCCTATTTATTAGTAAAGCTATTTAAGAAGCCTAGCTGAAGCAAACTGACTTTTTTCCAATTAAGCTTCCCTCAGCAATGCACTTTAGATTTCTTGTGCCTTTATATCAGTTCGACCAGATCTTTTAGGGCTGCTCCAATCTGTTTTCAACTTCCTTCTTTACCAGGAACATACTAATAGACCATATGGTTCTGGCCAACATAGTTTTGACTAGGGGAAAAATTCACCTTTTCTAACAACTCATTATAATGTGGATGAATGAAATACCAATTTTACTACAGCAACAAGCATTGTAATAAGTGCTGCCTCCTTTTCATTAACAGCCATTTAATAGTCTGTGCCATCACTGAGGTGCACACATGGTTCTTCCTTATATAACTAATGCTTCAACAAATTAAATTACCTCCCCATCCCATTAATCTCACTTGCTTTTTCTTCTAATATTGCATCATTTGGCAGTGCAGAAATGCATGACTATTGAAGTATACAGCACTAAAATAAAGTCTAAATCCTTCCTCACTGAAAATCCTTCCTCCTATACTGTTATGCGTCCTCAACCATCAAGAAGGAATGATTATACTGGTAATGGATGAGACTAACATGAGACTAATAGCACAAACAGCTATTCCCATCCAAAGGAAGAAGTATTTGGATTTCTGTACTATAACCTCTTTTATCAACTTACGCTCTCACCCCACCTTTCACCAAAAGGAAGGCAAAAATAAAAGTCATTTTAGATGGGATACAAATAAATAAAATATATTTATTTATTAGAGAGCCACCCTGGAAACAGCGAAGGACCAGCCTGGGGTGCCTCTGCCAGTGAAAATGGAGCTCAGGGAGGCTGCACTAGGCCCCTCGGGTTCCATTTTTGGCTAAGACGGCCTCCTGCATCCCTCTAGCACAGTGGCCTGAAGGTGAAGACACTTGTCCTGCCCTTGGAAGATTGAGAGTTTGATCCCAGGCAGTGGCAGATATTTATCAGGGTGTAAAGAGAAAGCATTTGCTGCGAAGTCCACAAAGGCATCAGGAAGGGCATCCAGCAATAAATGCTCAGCTCCACTTAGTCGCCTGACTCCACCCCAAAACACAGGGAAACACAAGGATTAAAGCAGAAGTGTGAAACTCAAGGCCCACGAGGCCACCCTGGAAACAGCGAAGGACCAGCCTGGGGTGCCTCTGCCAGTGAAAATGGAGCTCAGGGAGGCTGCACTAGGCCCCTCGGGCTCCATTTTTGGCTAAGACGGCCTCCTGCATCCCTCTACCAGTAAAAACAGAGGCCTGGGGAGGCTCTGTGCTCTGTTTTCACTGGCAGAGGGCTTCAGGAGGCCATCACGGTTGAAAACAGAGGCTCAGTGAGTGACATCAAGCTGGCCATGCCCACCCTGGCCACGCCCCCTGCCCCTCCACCCCCTGAGATCAAACACAACCCCGATGTGGCCCTCAATGAAATTGAGTTTGACATCCCTGGATTAAAGGGTTGTAACAAAATTATTAAAGCTACTGAATTTTCTGTTATGTGCTCTTATATATTTTATTTTCTGGCTGCAAGAACTATGTTATTAGTTAGGTTAGAAAGTCTAATGTATCTTGTTTAATATTTAAATAAAGTATGCGTACATTAATTATCATCTATCAGAGGGTGTTTACTGTCAGATTAAAGAATGCATAATAAATGACTCTAAGTGAAATAAAACAAATGTGAAAAAGAGCCTCGGTGGTGCAGCAGACTAAGTGCTTGCACTTAGCTGCTGGCTGCCTGCAATTAGTGCGACTTCTAATCTCACCAGGCTCAAGGTTAACTCAGCCTTCCATCCTTCTGAGGTGGGTAAAATGAGGACCCAGATTGTTGGGGGGCAATAAATTGACTTTGTAAGTCAACAAGCTGACATTGTAAAACACCGCTTAGGAGGGGCTGAAAGCCCCAATAAGCTGGTCTATACGAAGAATGAAGGCGATTGCTATAGTGCATTGTAAGCTGCCCTGAGTCTCCAGAGAAGGGTGGCATATAAATGGAAATAAAAAATAAAATATTAAAAAACCTAGTTCTTTCTGAGAGTTTTATTTTTTTCATTCATCCAAAATCTTTTCAACCCCCGTCTTTTATTTACTTTGGAGGGATACTTTATTTTTTCATTTCCACAACATGAAAATAAAACTAGTGATTTGGCTTTCAGTGTTTAAATATGTTTAAATACTCATCAATGGGAATTCTTACCCTGTTCCACAGTACAGTGTGTTAAAGCAAAGCTCTTACCATTATTTCTGTTCTGAAGAATTTGCTATACTATCCTCCAACCAGGGGAGAGTGCGATGCAGGATTAGCAGCTGGTAGGAAACAATTATGAGAGCATAGCACAGCACTGAGATAGCATACAGTAACTCTGCTGAAAGGCCATTAAGACTAAACGTTTTTTAAAGTTTAAAATAAAACAAAACCAAGCAGGAAAGGTGAGAATAAACAAGAAAGGCAAAGTCATAAAATGCATAGGCAAATCTCTATCAAAAACGACTCTCAAAAAGTATTTGTATTGGCTAATTATTTTATCCGCTGTGTTCTATGATTTTTGAGTTTAAAGTTTAAAGAATTAATTCTTTAATTCTTTTATGCTGTAAGCCACCCAGTTATTGGATATGGGATGGGCAGCAAATAAATTTCATAAATAAATAAATAAGTAAATAAGCTGTCAGACAATGACGGCCTAAAGTATCTAGATGACAGAATGACAGGGTGAGGTTATAACATTCTAATTCTAATATAATCATTCTTATCATCTGTCTGTTAGAAAAATCTTTGTTTTATTCAAAATAGGCAATAAACAAGTTTGGATCCTTGCAAAAGGAATAGTTAAAAAAGAATGCAATAGTCCCTATGTGGACAGATGATCCTAAGGGAGTGGCCTGTTTTTAATAGGGAACTTGGTCCTTAGACATCTTCCATATGATGTACCCACTACGGTCCATGCCGCATAGTAACATTCACCAGCATCTTGAAAGTCAGTCATCACCACTTCATTGTAATATTTTTAAAATTATATTTTATTAAGCATTTTTGAGAAACGGGGCAAAAACAAAAGAAAAAGAGGTAAACAAGGCAAAAACAGAAAAAAACACAAAATGAATACCTATCAAAAAGTTTAAAAACATCAGTATTTTTATCCTTTTAAAATTTCTTCGTTTTAAAAAACATAAATCACAGTGTTGTTGTTGTCAGTTGCGAAGTCGTGTCTGACCCATCGTGACCCCATGTACAATGTTCCTCCAGGCCTTCCTGTCCTCTACCATCCCCCGGAGTCCATTTAAGCTCACACCAACTGCTTCAGTGACTCCATCCAGTCGCCTCACTCTCTGTTGTCCCGTTCTTCTTCTGCCCTCAATCTTTCCCAGCATTAGGCTCTTCTCCAGTGAGTCCTTCCTTCTCATTTGGTGGACAAAGTATTTTAGTTTCATCGTCAGGATCTGGCATTCTAAAGAGAAGTCAGGATTGATTTCTAGGACTGATCGGTTTGTTCGCCTTGCAGTCTAAGGAACTTGCAAGAGTCTTCTCCAGCACCATAGTTCAAAGGCCTCAATTCTTTGACGAATAAAGAATAAAGTAATTCTTTAAATCACTGTTAAAACCTAACATTAACATAAATATCTGTCATAAAATGACATTGTATGTTACAAGAAACCCACATTTATCTGTGACAGGAGTTCTTATATATTCTTATATATTCTTATACATAGAGTTATAATCAAAAAATGTTTTCACAATTGAGTTAAATTCTGTGTCAAAACTCATACTTGGAACTATAAAATCACTTTGGACATCAAGGCATACTCCTACAGCTTAATTTGCCATTGTTCTACAGGAGCATTCCTTGCAACATTTATCTTTTATTTCATAATCCAAACCAGCCCATTACTGAATGTTACAACCACCTTTTGCACGTCTAGGCAGCAGATAAAGAAATGACAATCGCTACAGAAAGTGTTGCTATTTACAAGCAAGTCTGGTAAAGAGGTTTTTACTTTTATTTTACTGCACAGGAACAGAAGGTATATGAGAAATACCCTTTAGATATGTTTCTATGTTTCAAATGCAGCAATGCACTTAGAGTGTAATGATTCAGCTGGTTCTCAGCTTCAACATCCATGATAGTTGGAAACCATGACCCTTCCTGATCACTTATCCTCACCTTGGAAAACCAAAACCTGCAGTGATTACAACAGTACAGATTCTCATGTCAACCTCTGTTAGCCCTGGGCCTGTTAAAAGGTAGATTTTTAATTTGCAGCTGCATTAAACATAGCTCTCCAGGGAGATCTAGGTATTGACAGGATAGAAATAGAAAATTCTTCATTCTAGCACATTACCTATTTAGTATTATATGTCCAACACACTGTAGGTCGACTTGAAGGCTTCCACACTGGAGGGAAGGTATAACAATATACTTTCACACAGCAAACCCTTCTGATATAGAGATTCTAGCCCTTTGATCTTTCTGTTACAACTTGCATCATACTCTAATAACTCTGTGTGTTTTTGTAAGTTCCACCTGTTAAAATAATGATCTTAATTGCTTTACGTTATCAGAGGATATCCTTAATGTTTACAAAAGAGTTGCAAAATATGTTAAAATGAAATGCAGTCATGTGACCAGGACGAGGGCAAGACGGTATTTTACAATACCTGAAGTGCTTTATGAGCTGTGAAAAGCCCCCATCCACAGCCATCATAACAACTAACAGCAAACAGTCATTAAATGACCAGTTGTAGGTCGAGGACTTCTTGTAGTACTCTTTTGTTGTTTCAGGTCTGTGACTAGTCACTGGCCACAATAGCTACAATGTTGAAAAAAAAAAGGTGCAAACCTCCTGTTGCATATAATAAAGTTTACGGAGGCATTTCAAAATGGAAAACAAAGAAGATGGTTTTGAGTGAGGGTCCATAGCCATTTGCAGCAAAGTTAGAAGCATAGGACAAAATATTTCAAATAAGCAATACTCAAACAAAGAAGTATTCAAATAAAAAGGTATTGTAATAGAAACAGATTGCTCCTGCCAATAACTCACACGCCCGAATCATAAAAGTCAGTGCCTTCTCATTTTTTTTTTTTGCATCACCAACAAAGAAAATCTGATGTCCACCCTCTCAAATATATTCTTGTGTCCAATAAACTCAAATAGAATTTTTGATGTATCTTTTCCTTTTGAGGGAACATTGTTGGAATACTTATAGTAAGGTTATATGAGCTATTTTTAACTTGGAACAAAGCATTCAGAATTTGAAACAAACTGTTCCAAGCCCATTAAACATAAAGCTCTTGTGCTTTTAGCTTTAAACCCACCATAGCGCAAAGCCTTTGCATTCAAGATGATGGTGAACATTAGTGTGCTACATTGTTATTCATGAAGGACCTCTATGGAACTAAACCACAATTCTCGGTCAGGGACCCCCAAACTCTTCAGCGCATCGACCCCTCATGAAATTTCAGATTTTTCATTGACACCCCAACATAATGTGAAAATAATTCAGTAATACTACTTTAACTAACAGTAGCACAAATAATAACCATAATCATAATAGGAAAAAGAAGACAAAAATAAAAGTCGTGTCCATTGATGTTGCTATTGTTGGTGATGCTAGGATTGAGGAAAAACGTTAGGAAAATATTTCAAAATACCAGGACTTGTGATTGAAGCTGAACACTTACGGAATAAAGCAATCCATTGTTACACAAATAGTGATTGGGGCACTTGGAGCAATACCTAAAGAACTTCTTTTGTATCTGGAAATAGTGAATTTAACCTGAACAACCTAATTTTATAAAATACCACCATGCCTCAAGCTGTCTATAGTCTTAGATGCTATCTTCGTAGTTCTATGTTTAGGATGCTAATTATTATATTGTCACCAGCCCTAGCCTGTGAATCTAATTGTAGATTACTGACAAATAATAATAGCAATACTAATAACTAGACTGATGTGTTTGTGGAGATTGAATGTTCTGAGGAGGATGAGTTCTATGCCAATGATATTGAACAGGCCTCATCAGAGAACTAGACCAGGGGTGTCAAGGGCTGCCCTGGAAATAGAAAAGGACTGGCCTGTGGTGCCCCTGCCAGCGAAAACGGAACTCGGGAGAGCCTCATGAGGCTCTCCCAGGCTCCATTTTCAGCTGTGACAGACCTCCATTTTCACTGGCAGAGGGCTGCAGGAGCTCCGTTTTCGCTGGCAGAGGGCTGCAGAAAACCGTCATGGCTGAAAACGGATCTCAAGAGCCTCTTTTCCCTGGCAGAGCACTCAGAGGCCACCACAGGTGCCCCCAATATGAGCGATGTCAAGCTGGCCATGTCCACTCTGGCCACACCCACCCCAGCTCCCAAGGTCAAACACAACCCTGATGTGCCCCTCAGTGAAATCAAGTTTGATACCCCCAAACTAGAAAAATAAATCTCCACAATAAACAATATAATGAGATATAATTTACAGAAGAGTCCTTGATGCTCTCTGAGCATACTTGTTTTCTTGCAGATATTTCATTACCCAAACTAGGTGACATCATCAGTGCACAGAAGCGTGGAGAGAGAGAGAGAAAGATGATGACCTGCCAATGTCTAATAGAAGGAAAGTTGAAGAAAGAGATTCTGGCTGCATAAGACCAAGTCTTAAGAACTAATGCAGACAAAACCAAAATTAAGAAGGCAGCAGCAGATAATCAATGCTACCTCTGCAAAGAAGCTAAAGAAACAGTGGACTGTCTAATTGGCTATTGCAAGAAGATCTCACAGACTGACCACAAACAACAGTATGACAAAGTTGCTTGCAAACAAAAACTAGTGGGACCATAAACTAAACAAAGTGATAAAAAATGGAGAAGTTAAAGTGCTCTGGGATTTTACAGTTCAAACAGACAAACGATTGCCACATAACACCCAGACTTAACAGCTGTTAATTTTACAAAAAGTTTGAGTAGTAGATGTAGAAGTACTTGAAAAGAGCAGAACAGAAGGGACAGAAAGAAGAAAATCACAAAATATTAAGACCTATAAGTAGAAGTAGAATGACAGTGGTAAAAGAATCCAAAGCTAGTACCAATAGTGATAAATCTCTTAGGTGCAGTCCCAAAACTTCTGAACAGCAGTTGAACACCAGTGGCATTAAAAAAAATCACCTCAGTCAATTGCCAAAGGCAGTTTTACTTGGAACAGCTTATATCCTGTGATAATACCTTTAACATCATCAAACAACATCAACCTATCACAGGTACATGGGAAAGACCTGACAGGTGATAAAAATGACAAATCCAGTCTAAACATCTGACTATGTGATCAATGATAATAATGAATAGTCCATCAACCCATCAAAACTGGCCATTTTGGGGAGCTCTGATCTAGGGTATCATTTCTCCCCTATTTGAAAGATTGAGAGACACTAACAGAATGGCACTCTCAGGATTTGGGAAACAATTAACAACCTGAAACAGACTGTGCCAGCAGCCATCGGGAGAAAATACAGCTGAATCAAAAATACCAGTTCAGAGCAACCATCGTGTTCGAGAATGCACCAAGAGCTCCAGAAGGTAAAGCAGAGGTGATCTGCTCAGATTCTGGAGAAATAGAGGTGCAAATGGCTTTATCTAGGCCACTTTAGATTGATCGATACTTAGCTCTATCCTTTCTTATTTATAATTCCAGCATGCTTCCTGAATCCTAGCTATTTGGTTCAGGATCAGCTGTTCCAGGTGTAAAAGTATTCATGTATAAATTCATCTATATGAATTTATTTATTTATTTATTTGTTTGTTTGTTTGTTTGAATTATTATTTATTAATGTATATGAATAAATTCAAATATTCATGTATAAATTTCTACTCTTCTACTAATTCCCAACAAGAGTTCACAACAGTCTACATTATTAGACTGGGGTCAGAGGCCAGATGGGGATCAGTACTCTAGAAACCAAAGGAAGGGAAGAGGTAATAAACACCTGCACTATGAACACCCACGAAATGGCATGTAAGTTTAAATATAGATCAATCTAAAGTGATGCTTATTGGGGCAAAATATCCCCATTTCAGATGCAGATTAATAAGTTCTGAACTGTCAAATGGAGAAGAATTTTTATTGTGATGGATAAGTTGGAGAAACTGGCAACTCAAATTTCATCTTAGATATTAAAATAACAAACAACTCCCCATGCACATTAATTTATCTGAAATACATCATAGTTAACCTTCCAAACATTTTAACTTTTAACTTTCCCTAGGCCAAATTACCAACTAATGGTTTTGTATATGACAGACTACTATAATGCCTTCTCTTGAAATAATGCCTAAAAACAAATATCCCTGGAGGAATTATACACTGAGCAAAACATCATTTCAGTTCACGATTAGTTAACCGTTGCAAGGTGTGATTATTTTTCATACTCCTTATTATAAAAAGTGAGTATTAAATGTATGTGTATATGTGTGTATACATACATACACACACATATATATCTATATACACATATATACACGCACAAACACACACAAAATATTGCTAAAATTCAATATTGCAGATGATTTAGCTGTAAAGTCCATACAATATACTCCAGTGTAATTGTTCAAAGTAACTGTAGTATGAAAAAGTATTTCTATTTCTCATGTCAACATATTTTCGATACACTGAGTTGATAAACAAGTTTTCTAGTTTTCATGGTGAGAGTCAAATAAATAAATCTACTACAAGAAAAGAGTCAATCATTTCTACGAAAATGTAATTTCTCTCTCCATGAAAACACAACTACATTGTCACGAACTGATAAAAACTGTCTGTGACAAATACTGAATGTCATTACAAACTATTTCTTTTTCTGACCGAATGAACAATAATACTTGTTCCGCCATGCATTCATAAATAAAGATATCTGACCATACTGCCATTTCATGAATGAAACTTAATTTTTTTTTTTAAAAGGAGATAATATAACTCAAGGCTTTGCTGATATAGTGTCTGTGCTTTCAGGTTGCTCCAAGGTAATATCTGTGAGACCCAAAATCTTCATGACAAATCTCTTATGAAATCAAACACTGAAACCTTCAGCCAGGGGCATTTTCATTATTCTGCAAAACTAAAAGATGGTAACTGACATCTGAAACAGCAACCAACTCTTGATATAATTGGTTTAAAATTAACTAGCTTTCTTTATATTTTTGGTTTAGCTTCCTAAGAAATTAAATTTCACTGAGCAAAATGGATCTTACTTCTCAAATAAACAAGTACAGTATTTTTTAAAAAGCATTTAAAGCTTGATGCTCAAAATGTAAAAAAGTTTGTGTCACTCTCTGTGTGAGTGTATCTGTGCCTCTGTGTATTAGCAATATTCTAAAGATATCTGGATTGCCATGTATCCAGAAGTATTTGGCATCTTCTTCATCCTACACATAAAAATGTTAGCCATCTTTTTAATGGGTGTTCTTTTAATTCACAAATTGGTTAAGCAGTTGGTATATGCAGTTACACTCACAATAAAAGAGTTCATTCTCAATTACAGATAGTGTTGAACTCACTTACAAGCATGTAAAAAATTAACACACAAGTGTATAATTGTAGTTTTATGCTTAAGTACCCTAATTATGCACTTTAAAGCACATTCAAAGGAGCCATTGAGGGCATTCGATACCTCAGCTCTATGAAGTCTACAGAACACTTTCTAACAAGACAGCTGCATAAAAGGAAATAAAGCAAACTTTAAAACTGCATTCAAACAAAGATGAAACTCAGAAAACAAGATTGCATCGTACTTCCAAGTAAGGATTCAGATCTCTAAGCCATCACACTGTATACACAAGGATGAAAAGAAATCAGTTTCTCTCCAGAACAAAAAAATGCTGAAGTCACAATATGGGATTTCGAAGAATATACTGCTCTTTCTTCAACATTTGCAGTGTATTAAAAGTTTTAGAGTTACTTTTCTCTGTGAATTTTCTGTGAAAGTGTGTCATTTAAAGAATCTTCCCCAAAAGCAATTTTCCTAGAAGTTGCTATATTTTTAATCAGTGATTAACGGGATATTCAGACAAGGATGTTTTCATTTCCCTAGATTGGATGGTAGCTCAAATCAGGATACAGATGATGCGGGATCAAGATCTGAAACCCTATTACAACAGTACTCAAGAAAACACCCAAGAGCAGCAGCCAAGGCAACCAAGTCAGCAGTTTGAGCCTTCTGTCTTCTTGCTCACGAACTTGCTCAGTTCATATTAATATTCATATTTTATTTGAGAGATAATTATTTCTAGCAAAGAGCAATTATAACTCAAACACACACAAAATGTTTATAAATGGACTTCCTTTTTATGTGCAGCCTTCAGTCATTAAATCCAGCAATTGGCAAGATATGGCTGATTTTGGTTGATCTTGGAAGCTAAATTGAATCGTACTTGATGAGTACTTGGACGGTATACTATCAGGAAATGCAACTTGAAAAAAAAAATCTGGAAAAAGAAAGTGGGAAACCACTTCCATGCTATTGTGAAAAAAAGCCTCATAACATTTCCTATGAAGTCCAATGACTTGAATTGAAGAAGACTTGGCATTTTATAGATGATAAAAGAAATTACGTGATGAAAAATCCATTTCCAAACAGCAATTTTAAATATCTGCCCTACAATACAAAAGAATTGCAGCAAAAGAAATACAATGGAACTGCAGCTTGCGACCACAATCTGTTCCAGGATTGTGGTCGCAAACCAGTGTTTGCACCCCGAAGCGATGCTTCTGTGCATGCACAGAAGCTAAAATGGCACAGAAAGCAAGCTTTCCATGCTGTTTTTTGTTTGCAAGCTGAGTTTTGGGTTGGAAACCGATCCAAAACTCGGCAGAAGTTTTGGGTCGGAACCGAAAGTGGTTGCAAACCAAGGTGTTCGCAACCCAAGTTTCCACTGTACAGTATTTTTTTTTAACTTTTCAGAAACACTAAAAATGTCTTTATTGCTATTTTAAAAATGTACTTACAAACACAAGAAGATGGAGACTTACGTTTTCAGGTATACAGGTAGTTCTTGACTTACAACATTTCCTTTAGTGACCATTTAAAGCTACAATAGCACTGAAAAAAGTCTGACCCATTTTTCACAGGATTGCTATAGTATCCCATGGTCATGTGATCAAAATTCAGCTATTTGGCAATGGACTCACATTTATGATAGTACCCTTTGCAGCCTTCTGACAAGCAAAATCAACGGGGAAGCCAGATTCATTTAACAACCATGTTACTAACTTAACAACTGCAGTCATTCACTTTATAACTGTGGCATAGAAAGTGTGAAATGGAGCAAAATTCACTTAACAAAGATCTCACTTAGCAACAGAAATTTGGGCTGAATTGTGGTCGTAAGTCAAGGATTGCCTGTACTGAAGTCATTTAACTGTTTCCTCCCTTAGATGAGCAGTATGAATTTAGCAAAAGAATTCACTCCTAGCAGTTTTTTCAGTATATCTTATTTGGTATAAAAACATATGGGGGGGAAAAAGTTACCCTATGCTTGATTCAGTTATCTGCGTTGTCCAAAACTCTTCCCCATCATTTGCCACTTGAGAAGTATCTGCAAGGAAGGAACTTACGATCTTCATATTTTGCTACTAAGGTGTGATTATTCCCTAAAGACTACTTTTCTACAAAGCAATCCCAAAAAGGAGTTTTTAAAACTGGCAATGTTTTGCTGTATTACAAATAATCACTCTTTCCCACACTACTTAAATATGTATGAGAACCAGTTTAGTGTAGTGGCTTAAGGTATTAGCTAGAAACAGGAGTCTATGAGTTCTAGTCCTACCCTAAGCACAAAGTCAGCTTGCATTTTCTAATGTAAATGTTCACCTCTTTCTAGATCAGGGGTGTCAAACTCAAGGCCAGTGAGCTGGATCTGGCCCATGGGGTGCTTAAATCTGGCCCATGGGGCCAGCCAGGAAATAGCAAAGGACCAGCCTGTGATGACTCTGGCAGCCAAAATGGGGCACATGGGGCTACATGAGGCCCCCTGGTGCCCCATTTTGGTTGCTAGAGTGCTGCAGGGGGCCGTCCAAGCTGAAAACAGAGAATGGGCAAGCCTCACATGCCCTGTTTTGGCCAGCCAGTTGCTGCAGGAGGCCATCTAGGGTGAAAACAGGTTGGGGAAGCACTCTTAATGTACATTTTATACAATAAAGTAAATTAAAACTGTGTAAGGCCAATGTAGAATGGAAATACTTGTCAATATTTATTAATGATGCAATCAAGAACTGAGCTTTGATGAGATACATCTTGTTTGTAGGGTTTTTGTTTTCTATTTGTGTGAGAAGAAATGTCTGAAGGAATGAAAGTCTCCACTGTATCATGCTCTTAGCAACCTAATTTATTACAAAAGCTGCCAGTCAATCCTATGTTATCAAGTGGAAAAGTAGAACATGTAGTTATGATTAGAAGGCATCAAGGTATCAACTGTGCTAACAGTTCCTTCCTGATTTATGCTGATTTTCTTACGTAACTCTACTGACACTCGGAGGGAAACATTTTATCAGTATTGTATGGTTCTGTCAAAGGAACAAGTGAGAAAAGCATCAATTTTCCAGCAAGTTCTATTCTGCTAATTTACCACAGCTTACTGGTAAAATAACAAAAGCTTTTATCTGTTGTGAAAGAAGATTCATCATTCACATATGAGAAAGTAACAAATTCCATCACAGGGAAGGAACTGTAGATCAGATTTTACTTACATACTGTACAATAAAAGCAAGGATTTGTAAGCAATAATTCAAGACATGCAGGAAAAATGTAGTCATGTTCATTTTCCCATCATTATCGTTAGGAAAAGCTTGTTGTAATGCTTCAAATATTAATCTTCTACATTCTCCCAAGTATCATAAATTATCTGTTGGGGAGGATAGGCAGAAAGATAGTGTAGTACAAACTTTGAAATTATTTTACAAATAATTCAAAGGGGTGAACATATCCAAGACACCATGTAAACACTACACAGGAGACTATAACTCAGAAGAAAAAGCAGGTGGGGTGTATTTCTGATCTTGTAGAACACTCAACTGCACATTTTTAGATGTTTTTAGTCAACATCTCTTAGTAAACATTCCTCCCTGGGATTCTAAACTCTATTCTAACCCAACAGCAGGAGATGACAAATTATACTAACATAACAAAGGAAATGAGAACTGCCAACTATTAATGTCTTCACTATCCACCCCAGTTGCTTTGCCATACAGAATTGAAGGACTTTAGAGCCATGGTGGTGCAGGAGTAGAGTGCTGTATGTAGTACTTAGCTGCCAGCTGCCTGCAATTAGGCAGTTTGAATCCCACCAGGCTTAAGGTTGACTCAGCCTTCCAT